>JAXBDA010000093.1:0-127586 GCA_036023075.1 Gaultheria prostrata | reverse complement strand
AGTTGGGCTGAAATATCCCTCCTCTTAGAAAAGTTCAAAGAGTAAGGATATACAGGCACATACCAGATATAATGATATATAGAGTGCTTTCCAACGGGTGTCTAAGAGGTGAGGAGTTCGAATCTCCCCACTTGTATGTAAATGTTATTTTCTTATATTTGTTGGGTTATTTCTTTTCTTAATGAGGCTATTATTTGGGTTGGGCTTATAATGATTGTTGATTTTGTTTCTAGTTTGTTGTGTAGTTCTCCCCTTAATTAATGGGGCTTTAATTGGATTTGGCTTATAATGGTCGTAGACTTTATTTTCAGTTTGATATAATTCATACTTATATTCTCCTACCGTTTGATAAAAAATAAATGAAATACCCTACGGCTAAGTTTCCCAAATGATAAAATCTCTGATAAAATCTACATTTGATAAAATCAAGGAAGATTTGGTGATAATACCAAAACTATTTTTAATTGTGTCAAAACTCCAATGCATAAAAGACATGTACATTGCACATAAGTACAAGTACTTTATACATTGGAGTTTTAGCACAATCAAAAGCAGTTTTGGCATTAACATTTGCCGGAAAAAAAATCTTTGATTTTGTCAAATGTCTTCCTCATTGAATTACTC
Source organism: Gaultheria prostrata (assembly GCA_036023075.1). Classification (NCBI taxonomy): domain Eukaryota; kingdom Viridiplantae; phylum Streptophyta; class Magnoliopsida; order Ericales; family Ericaceae; genus Gaultheria; species Gaultheria prostrata. The sequence goes on along the minus strand of JAXBDA010000093.1, from coordinate 126,962 downwards.
CACATTTGCTAGTAATTAAAGTTGAACTAAATTTTTTGTCATTTAAGAGCTAAAGTTGACACTGTTAGTAGTTTATTACCGGAAGGGCAATCTTGATAATAATTTCAAAAGAACGGACGACATTGTCATTTAGTACTCTGCCCTTGTTAGGATTTTCTGGTCAATTCTACCCTTAAACTGTTTTTCCACTTGTCTGAAATGGTGGAGAGCATTTTCTCATGGATCGTTCTTCTTTTAAACGCGTCGTACCATGCCAGGCCTGTGACAGCCTTGTCTGTTCGACACCTTTGGTCTTAGACTTATTGGGTATTTTTATTTTATTTTTGATAACCTATTGGGTGGTAACATCATGCACATTAAGCCAATATGCCTTTGGGAATTTATAAAATGAATGCAAGCCTTGGCCGTAGGAAAGGAAAGGAAGGTCCATCATACTGCGTCGACATCGTTACAACCCACAAAAATCTTGCGCAACACATTAAATTAAACAAAGCAAAAGGAAAAATAGCAGGACCATCATGGAATTGGGGATTCTGTAGTGCAGAGCCGTACTACAGGATTGTAACGCGACATTCGAGCTCTTGATTGCGCAATCAATGATCCTAATTTTATCTTGGCACTTGCATGATTATTGCAATCAACGACTCGGATGCCGCACTATAGGATTGTAGTGCGGCTCCACACTACAGAATCCCCGAATCCAACGATCAAACCTTAAAGTTGATTGAAAGGTGCAAGTTACTGAAGGAGCTGCGACTCTACATGTGAAAATGGGTTGGGCCTAATTAATTAAGTAGATCCGATAATTTCTCCTCTAATATTCCTCCAACACAAATCTTGTGTTCAGCTGCTATATATGTAATTAACCGGATCATTATCTGTTCCAAAGAAAAAATTTCCAGCTTGTATATATGGCGATGTTTGATTGGTTGGACTAATAGTTAGAGACATGTAATCCGAAAACGAGTAATTTCACCTGATTAATAGCGAGAGATCCTCTAATTCAACACCGATGTGTTATCCATTATCATATTTTGTAAAAAAAAAATTTGTCATTCGTTATTCCTACTCTATTACATTGGGAAATGGGGGAGTGAGACTCGATCCCGAGATGCAATGTGGGGCATCCAAGAGCTCTACCTCATGAGTTAGCCACCACTTGCATGTTTTGTAAAATTACTAGTGTAATGTAATCCTACAACTATAAATTTCATGTCTAATTCGTTCAATCAGATATGTACTGTACACGTGCCGTTGTTTTCTCAGAAGATCGAGTAAACACTGTGTTACATTCAGTTGTACAAAGGGAAAAAGTAGAAGTTTTACTTCGTTCATCTCAAATTTCTTGTCCACTTTTACTATTTCGGCCACAATAAAAAATTTGGTTTGAGTATACAATATTGATCTTATTTGATAGATCTTGATTGAATCTATCAAACAAAAATTTCAGAATTATAAAAAAATAATAAAAATTAAAAGATATAACTAATTTAACAATGACACGCAAGTTGAAAAATGGAAAATAGAATGGAGGGAGTACTATGTTTGGGACACCTAACACAATTGCCCGAACAATTAAGGGGCGCTTGGCTAATGATTTTTTGCATTTTCAACTTCTTTTTTAACTTTTGGTGTTCGGCAACCAAATGCCAAAACACATTTTTAAATTTTGATATTGTAGGCAAGAAGTGAAAAGAAGTTAGGTCCGGAAGATTTTTTCAACTTCTCCTTCTATTTCCGAAACACTACTCCCTCTGTCCGGATTTGTTAGTCCACAAACATACTTTTTCAAGTCTGAAAATGTTTGTCCATTTACAAAAGTTAAAGGGTAAAGTATGGAGAAAGTACACAAAAAGTGATGGAAAAAAAGTTGGAATCCCCAAAATGAACCAACAAATCCGGACGGAGGGAGTACTTTTTTTAAAAAAAATTATTTTATATATTTCTTCCAAACAGTCTAATGAGATTCAAAAAACATTCTAATCATAATTTAGAATGCCAAAAAGTCAAGAAGATAAAAGTAAAAAGTAAAAAATGAGGCAGTCTACCAGAAAGTTGTCCAAACCAAGATCTCTACTAAGGCAGTTAGTCCAATCTCGATCGTTATCACATCTTCAACAATACCCATGCAAATATTACTAATTAGAAAAAAAACCAAAAACAAAAAATACCTGCATGCAATATTTCCTTAAACAAGGACTTTTGTGCACAGACATGGAAAATAAGCAGCAAAATTAAAATCATCATACTCAATTTGAAGTAGGCAAAAGATTATGAAAAAATATGTTTAAAACTCAAAACAAATTTAAAACAGGAAAAACCATAATCTCCCCCAAAAAAATAATAATAATAAAGGTAGCAGAGCCTAATCCTTTTCCTTAGTGTCGAGATCAGCCAGAAGCACTTACCCCTTCCTACTCACCCGTCGGGCTTCCACTGGTTTCACTCCGACTGCCACTAGAACCATTACCTTTGCCATTTCCGTTGGCATTCCTGTTCCTGTTCCTGTTTCGATTCCCATTCCCATTCACATTCCTGTTCCTGTCTCCGTTTCGAACCCGTCCAACAATAACCATAGCGAAACCCAAATTCCTTTCGCATTTGTCAGAGGTATAACGAAATGACCACACTTGAACAATCGTGTCTGTATCCAATTCATGGCTCGTACAAACATCATGCCACTTCCTGTTAAATAGGTAAATGGAGCTCCTATTCTTCCCAGATTCCTTGGGCATGTCCCACCACTTGAACTTCAGATCCAAATTTAGGTTCCCATTCGGTTCGATAAACAGCACAGGAAACCCTTTCCTGTACCGCCCGTCCGGCATCCTTCCCCTGAGGTACACTTGCTCATCTTCGGTCAGGAACTCACGATTTTCCAATTGGTTCAACGGCATCGACAGCCGGTTCTGACCCGACTCCAAGTCCGTTTGGAACAATTTCTTCTGGATCACCAGCTTCACTTCCGACCCGTTTACCCTCCTGATCTTGTCCAGTATTTCTTTAGGCAAGACCCAATTCTTAACTTCATTATAATTATCAGTCCTGTTTTTCTTCTTCACCACCTTAGCATCCCCTTCTTCTTCATCTTCTTCAATTCCTTCACGCTCAAACAACTTTTTCTTATTACCAATAAAAACCCTTTTGGGATTTTCAATTACTAATCGTTTCTTGAGATTCTTCTCCCTCATCAACATCCTTTTTCTCTTGGCGGCAGCCTCAGGTGTTGGGCAATGAAATTCCTCTTCTTCTTTTTCTCCGTCTTCGCCGTGAGATATGTTCAACCTTTTTGCTTCTTCTTTGTATAGTTTCCTTGCCTTCATCCCTACATGTACCAAACCGTCAAATTCAGAACTGCAAGGATCGAAATCTGCAATATCGTCCTCTGTTACATCCCTCGCCACAACCACCTGCTTCTTCTTCTCCTTTGTACTCCTTCAACAAAGAGAGAAAAAACAATTTGTAAATTGTGATCAATTAACTGATAAAAATTGGAAAGTTTTACTATATAGGATAAAAAAAATAAAAAAAAGGAAACCCTCTGGCACACAGCTCTAATAGTAATTATATAGAAAGTGTGACGACGTAATTCATTGATGTAATTTCGTACAAGATTTTTAGTGTCTATTTTTTTTTCTTTTCTTTTTTTCAAATTTTGCATGTATGCAATCGCTTGACATAATCAGTTCATGTGTGAAAAACCGAATCGATGACAACCAAAAATACAAATTGATGTGAATAAAGCAAAAAAAAGACACGCGAATTGAACAGGTCTAGGGGATAAACTACGTACCATTATTTCATTCTAACTATGAATTTCACTATTACAAAGCATTCGATGTTGTTAGCTAACTGAATGAATACTCACAAATAAACAAGATTGATTAATTCTTGATTTCGTTTGTTGCTGCTTAATAATTTTGACTTCAATCATCTAATTAAACGACTTATTAGAGTTCGTTGATTTAGAACAAATTAATATCATTACGAAACAAATATGCAAATAAATTATGAAATTCTTCCGACTCCAGTCCATCATTAATGTCAATGTTTCTAGTATCTAACCTGATCAAAATTCACTAATTCATAAGATTAATAGTATTTTATTTTCATTCGATACAATCTTGATACATTCGGACTTAAAGCATCTTAATTGACAAGTTAGAATTTGGAAACCAAGAACAGATTAACCTCATTGATAAACAAATAATGACGAGCATGAATGGAATTTTTTTTTTTAAATAAAAATTTAAGGAAGTTTAAATTTTACCCAACAGTATGGTTGAGACTAGTCTTCTCTCCCATCGCCCTTTCATGTTGATCCCTTCTTGCTAACACCAAATTTTCTTCCAACGATTGTTTATCACGATGGGGAGTGGAACTAGGGTTTTCCCTCGAATTTTGTTCTTCTTCCAATGCTTTCCTTTCCCTCTCCCTCCGGCCCCTCGCCGATATCCCTATAAAGCATTCTAATTCAGTCAAAGGAGGATCAAACTTCATGTTCCTGACATCTTCTATCGTTAAACCCGGCTTCTTCGTCTCCTTCCCCATGCTTTTTTCCTTCGAATTAGAGAAAACTATAGACTCGACTGTTGGTTTCAATGGTTGTGAGAATGAACTTTGAGAGAGTAAAAACATTAAAACATTACAGGTTTATTTATAAGAAATATAAAGGGTAGCCCAAGAAGGGTTGGCTGCAGTTGTTAATTTGTAGCCGTTGGATTTCTTGATTTTCTTGATTATTATTTTCAAGAATATTTATTAGTTATTAGGTTTTCTTGATTGATTGGAAAGGAAGTACTGATGAAGTCAAACTTCCAACAATAAGGTTTCCTAAGCCTACCCATAAGCTAAAATTGGCCCCCACATACCCCTGTTGTAATATTAAAACCGTTTGCCTTGATTCTACTGCCTTAATTAAGTGGTGCCTTTGTCATAATTACCCAACCCTAATATACATTAGATACTTATTGATATTTTTTCGATCCCTTTTGTATTGTATGCATTCTGTTTTTTGTATTGCCCTGATAATAATTACAAAGTAAGCAGGTTTTTTATTTTCATATGTCACACCTTAATAGAGTTTTTCGGTTTTGGCACCAACTGTAAAAAGCTAATTTTTCATAAAAGTGCTAAAAGCTAAGTTGCTAAAATTTAATTTATTTTCTATAAAAGTGCTAAAAGCTAAGTTGTTGAAAACAATTGGGAGTTGGGGTGCTAAAAGTTTTGCTTATAACAAACGGAAAACCCATACTACATATTAATCTCATCGACAGAAATAGTGATGAGCACGATTTAGATTTTACGCAACATCACGATTTTACCCTCAAAACGGTTGTTTTAGTTATTTTTTGCGGCATAGATTGGATCTCATCATTTACGAAATTCAATGACGCGTAAATCATAAAAAAGATAATGAGCAAAGACAATATGCAACATCAAAGCGCAAACAATCTCATATTATTGAGGACAGTTGCAGCGATCCTCATGTGTTTCGAGTGCCACGGCGACACATATTACAATATTATGTTTGCAGGTTCTAAAGTGGTTTTTTGAAATTTCAGGATGTGTTCATGAAGTTTCTTTTACAATCCTGTTGGGAGTAGACATTTTTTTGGTGTTTTTGCTGCATTTTTCTAGCTGTCTCCCTGTTATATGACATGTTCTTCTACTTTTGCCATGTTATTATGAAAAAAGATGTCCAAACGAAAAACCCTACTTTGGCACAATACCCATGCAATATTACTTGGCAAAAAATCAGAAAGCCCTAAACTATTAGCTAAAAACCTAAACATAGAAGAACAGAAAAACCCTAAATATTTCATTACCAAAACTTATAGCAGCCATTTTTTCTTAGTTTCTGAGAGCCAGAGACACTTTTCCCCTGCCTAATCACCACTTTTACTCCTCCTGGTTCCACTACCATTGCCACTCCCACTCCCAATGTTACCGTTACCGTTGTCTTTGCCTTTCCCTATGCGGTTGCCGTTTTCAATCTCTCCAACGATAACCATAGCAAAACCCAAGTCTCCCTCGTTATAACGGAAAGAATACACTTGCACAATCGTACCAACTTTCAATTCATGCTTCTTATAAACATCTTGCCACTTCCCGTTAAACAGGTACGACACCGTGCTTGAATTCCGCCCAGTATCTTTGGGCATGACCCATCTCTTGAAGATTATCCCCCTCAAAATTCGATCCCCGTTCGGCTCGATAAACAGCACATCAATCCCTTTCAAGTTCCTTCCGTCCGGTGTCCTCTCCAGGAGGAGCTCTTGCTCATTTTCGGTCAAGAAATCGCGTCTATTCAATTGGTTAACTGGCATCAATAGCCGGTTCTGGCCCGAATCCAAGTCTGTTTTGGTCAACTTCTTTTGGATCACCAGCTTAACATCCCTCCCGTTTTCTCCCCGGATCTTTTCCATGATTTCTTCGGGCAAGTCGGGAATGTAATTATCTATACAATTACCATTTACTTGCTTCTTATTTCCCTTATGATTAGAAGTCTTCTTCTTCTTTATCACCCTAGAAGCCCATTCTTCTTCTTCTTCTTCTTCTTCTTCTTCTTCTTCTTCCTCTTCCTCTTCTTCAATTTCTTCACTCTCAAACAATTTTTTCTTATTACCAATAAAAACCCTTTTGCGATTTTCGATTACTAATGGTTTCTTGAGATTCTTCTCCCTCATCAACATCCTCTTTCTCTTGGCAGCTGCCTCAGGCGTCGGGCAATGAAATTCCTCTTCTCTTCTTGCAGATACTATAAGCTTTTCTTTTCCCTCCTCCACGGATGCTTTCTTCATCAACGCTTCTTCGTCGATCAATAGTTCCTTTCCTCTACATGAAACCTGAAATAGTGTATGAATCAGAGGAATGTGAGGACCGAACTCAAGACCCTTACAATCGTCCACCGTCAAATCCGGTTTCTTGATCCAAGACTTCTTTGCATTGCAAATTTCAGGAGAGGACGGGTCGAAAATTGGAATATTATGATCATTGAAGGGCTCTTCTTCTTCTGTTTCTCCTTGTCCGCTTTGAGATATCTTCAACTTTTGCGATTCTTCTTTGTACAGTTTCCTTGCCCTCCTTGATATCTCTACTAACCCGTCGAAATCACAACTGAAAGGAATGCACTTGAGATCTTGTATATCTTCCTCTGTTACATCCCTCGGCAAATCCTTCTTCTTCTTCCCCATGGCAGGACTCCTTCAATAACAGAGAAAACTATTTAGTAATTCTACGAAAATTTGGTAATGGTGACGAAATTTGAATTTCGTCGCGAAAAATGTCTATTTTGTTGTTGTGAGAAATTAGAAGCAATTTTATAGGGGATATAATAGGAAATCCATAAAGCTATTGGTTTTAGTTATTTGTATCGGATTAGGAAATTCTAGGATTTACTTGATGTGGAAGGAATTAATGAAGTCCAACTTCTAATGAAGGACCAATCTTGCTTTCCTAAGATTAATTGGCCCTCACAGCTATTATAATTATAGACAACGTAATTACAAAAAAAAAAGGATTAATTTTGTAAATTCAGGATTAAAAAATGCCTGTGACTATAAAAAAAAAAGAGGACTCTGAAAATTATTACTATGCAACTATAACAAAAATTGGCTATTAACTTTCATACTCTCAAATTTACAATCTATATTAATTTTTTTTTAAATTTATCCATGCAATCTTGTACTAACATTAATCATCTCATGCTTAAAAAAATGATATGATGAAAGAACGGTATTGTAAATTCATATCCGTGAAACTAACTAAAGAAATACGAATTGAACAAAAATATGTTTTCCAATTTTCTCCCATATCAATGTTGTTATTAGCTAACCTGGTAAAAATTTACGAACAAACAAGATTTTTCGTTCGATACCATCTTCCTACATTCTAGCTTTAAAATTCTAAAACAATGCCCGGAAAAAAAAAAAAATCTAACCGATACATTAGACCTTGTAAATCAAGAACACAAAAGCAAGTACGAATATGTCAAAATTTGTTTTGGTTTGATACAATCGTAATACATCTGGCTTAAAAAAATTAAGTGAACAGAGTTAGAATTTGTAACCTACGAACATAACAAGCTTGTTGACAAACAAATAATGCCAAAGCAAGAATGGAAAATTTAAAAAAATTAAGGAAGAGAAAATTTACCCAGGAGGGTTCTTGAGATTAGTCTTCTCAAGAGGGGGACTGGAACTAGGGTTTTCCCTCGAATTTCGCTCTTCTGCAAATGCATTCCTTTCCCTCTCCCTCCTGGCCCTCGCCGATATCCCGATAAAGCATTCTAATTCAGTCAAAGGAGGATCAAACTTCATGTTCTTGACGTCTTCTGGTGTTAAATTTGAATTCTTCTTCATCTCCTTCCCCATGTGTGTTTTTCCTTCAATTAATTTAGAGAAAAATATATACTGTACTGTTTGTTTATTTTTGTGAGAATGTACTGAAAGAGTACTACATTACAGGTTTACAAGGTATTTATATAGGAAATATAAAGGGAAGCCCAAGAAGGGTTTGCCGCAGCTGTTAATTGGTAAACGTGGGATTTTCTTGATTATTGTTTTCAACGATATATTTATTACGATTTCTTGATTGGAAAGGAAGTAATGAACTCAAACTTCCAATTCTAGACAAATCAGGTTTCCTAAGCCTACCCGTGATCTGATATAGGCTCCCAGACATTCCTCGGGTATTGACTGTTTGACCTGATTTTTACTGTTTTAGTTAGCCCGTTCCGCAATAGCTAACTTAAGCTTTGTAAAGACGTGTTAAGATAGTGTGTGTTTTACAACAAAAACACACATTCTTAAGTTAGTTTATTCCTGACTTTAACTTGTGCGGGAAGTATAATTTGGAGTGTCAAGTGTCCAAATTGCCCATGAGAGTATTAGGGCTTATCAGCTCCACTCGGTGGGCAATTGCACAACCTTGGTGAAATTGTTTGTTATCCGGTATTGGAAAAGTACATTTTTATATGTATTATTGGGTTGCACTTTATTTGGCGTAAGAACAATATTGTGGTGATGTTTTATATATATAACTTCTTCTTTTTTAATATATTGTACTTAAAGGCAATATTGCCATAATTTTTCTAAACTCAGTAACCAATCTTAAATTAGTGGAACAAGCGCTTAAGCTTGCTGATTTAAGCGTGCTAAAGCCATTTTCACTTAAGTTAGTAGTTTTTTTTTTATCGGCACACTTAAGTTAGTAATTGCGGAACTGACTCTAACTATATAACACTAATGTAATGATAATTGTTGTTACAATAAAAATTGGTAAATAATTTTTTACTTCCTTTTTTTTACTATATGAGGTTTTTTTTTTTTTGGGATCTGTCGTATAAAAGTTTTACTGTAATATTGTTCTTTGAGTCGCTGATAAAAAGAAAAAAATAATTGTTCTTTGACTTGTGAAAAAATAATTAACAAATTATAAATACACGTGGATGCACAAAGGACAAAATTAACTGTACTAAACTAGTTTGTCCAAATTTTGTATGTGTTTGATGTTGAGGGATAACCAAGTGGTTAACAGGATTTCTGGATTTTATTTTAGCGGTGATAAAAATGCCAGGAAATTTTTTGTATACCATGCTCTAGATTAAAACAAATTTACATTTATTTTGACTGAAAATTTATTGGGACAAGTTTATTTTTTTAGTGCCAGATGGGTACCACGTGGCGGCCGAATTTTATAGTCAGTCGTACTATATAAGTGGTGCCCATGTTTTTGGCAAGCACTCCCATGAAATAAATCCTTTTTTGTCTGCTTATCTATATCCTCGGCATGCTAAAGTTAGCCAGCGTAAGCATTTTAGGATTCCAACCCATCTCAAATTCTACTGTTGTTAGATGTCCACATAATAATTAACAAATAAGCAAAAAAATATTTAATATGTTACTCGTTAATGCAACTGAGTTAAAAACATCCAAATTAAGTGATGAATTAAAATTTGTTAAGAAGTGCTATGTATTAATTCTTCTCAAATAAACAAATAGCTAGTGACAAGCATGAACTAAAATTTTACTCCACCTAGCATGATTTTACCCAAAAAATGTTGTTTTAGTTATTTTTGCAGTATAATTTGGACCTTATCGTGCGAGAAAAAATTCAATGTCAGCGGAAAGAATCGTGTGAATTGGCTCGAATCAAGATTCTCTCATGCGACTCTCTAATTAATGTGATTTTCATATGGGACAAAATATGAATCATTAGAATTCTAGTATTAATTCCTCAAGTTCGTCCATCCAATTCTCAAGTTCCAAAATCCAAGCCCAACAAACCTTTTGTGAACTTATGTATCCTTTTTTTTATCCACTTATGTATCCTTTTTTTGTTTGTTTGTATCTACTTACTTATGCGTATCCAACGTCTATATTTTAGGATTCCAACCCATCTCAAACTCGAGTGTTGTTGGATGTCCTCATAATAATTAACAAATAGCAAAAAATATTACTATTATATATGTTACTCGTTAATACAACTGTTATAAACATTTAAGTTAAGTGAGGAATAAGAATTTGTTAAGACTTAGAAGCAGTGGCGACTCTACTATGTTGGCAGCGAGGTCAAACGATCTTGCTGGGTTCAAAAAATGCACTAAAAAATAGTTGGAATTCTCAAGTAACATATTTAAAAAGGAACGGAGGGAGTAGTAATACACGTTAAAGCCCAATATATAATCATTAAGGGAATAGTGGATGACTTCTCTTTTCTCTCTATCTGTGTGACTGTTTCGGCCAAAAAAAGAAACTCAAAAGTAGAAGAAATCGAGAAGAAGAGATTTATTTCTGTTCTCTCAGGGCTCTCATCTCATTTTCGCGCAACTATAAACTGTGCCCTCATTAAAGAGATTTATTTTTGTTCTCTCAAGGAATCTAGGGTTTTGATCAACCATATTATACTCTGAAAAAGATATTAGATCTTAATCTATTTAGCTGATTTTTTATGCTTGGTATTAGACTATTAGGCCTGAATTTATTATTCATATTTATTTATTGATATTCCATACATGAATGGTAAATTTGTAGCTTGTGGGGAGTCGAAGTGCAAAGTCCGACAAGTAACAAATTTACACCACTACCGTGTTGAGAAGTTTTACATTGTTATTAACATGCAACTTCAAGAGCTTAACAATCAATTTTCAGAGACTAGTAGAGTTGCTTCTTTGTGTGGCTTGCTTTAATTTTTTTTCATTTATTTTCTTCCTTTGACAAGGAGAAATTGTTACTCTTTTGCCTAGTCAGAGTTTTTTTTTTCATGCAGTTTGTCATCATAGACACTGTTATGTATTTTTGCCAGTACTGGATAAAAATTCTGAAATCGCCACTGCTTAGAAGTACTATGCATGAATTCTTCTCAAATAAACAAATAGTGACAGACATGATCAAAAATTTTACGTTAACCACCTAGCATGATTTTACCCAAAAAATGTCGTTTTAGTTATTACGTGGACCTCGTCGTGCGAGGAAAAATTCAATGCCAGTGCAATTTGTGCAAAGAATCGACCTTGAAATAAATTATGAGCAAAATCGAACCACTTTTATGTGAATTGGCTGAAATCAATGTCCTCTCACGCGACTCTTGATTTTTTTTTTTTTGTTGCCGTTCGATATATATCAGTAGGGGTTAGCGGGGAGTTAGTGAGTTAGTTCAGAGAGGGTCTAGAAGCTATCTAGAGCCCTAAACCCCAAACGCCTTTGCCGAGACTCGAACTCGGATCTCGCTTACGGGAGAAACAGGAGATAACCGCTAGGCTACAGGCCCTTGGTTAACTCTTGATCTTCATACGAGACAAAATACGACTCCCCACGATTCTATTCCACAAGTTCGTCCATCCAATTCTCTAAAGTTCAAGCTCAACAAAGCCTCTGTGAATTAATGTTTAAGGAAAGCCCATTAAAGGCAAACCCATTAAGGACATATGGGCCTTTGGTCGCATTAAGAAATAAATCAAGCCCAGCAAGAATTGGTTTTTTAGCTCATTAAGCTCCAATTGAATGAATTTGGACAAAGAGTTTAATTTGCGATATTCATACAAATTTCGTGCTTGGTTTCAGAAATCAAAATCATCTTGATTAGGTTTGGGTGAAGTCAAGAGAGCAGTATAAAGCCTGAGCCTATCTTCCCCAAGGGAGGAACACCGCGACAAGGGCCTTCTGGGCCTAATGAAGGACAACGATGTGAGCGTTAATCGGTGTCTATACCTCCTCCAAGCCAACTGGATCGCCACCGCAGCCCATGTTCTCCACCCCGGGGAGTAGTATCGCGCGCTCCTCTTCACTTTCTCATTCACAAATGTGTACCTGCACACGGGAGCCTCGACATGAGTGATCGTCAACTCTGAAAGAAATGACATATTTTCTTGACTCATTGGATCAAATTTATTTGAAGCACGACAGTGTACCTGAAATGTTGGGTGACGTATTTGACGTCCTCGGATTCTAGTCCGAATGCCTCAGTGGTTTCTAGAGTGACAAGCGTCGATGAAGACGGTGGTAGCCTTTCGACGAAGGGTCTTCTGAGGCACCATGAAAGGAGTTCATCTCCGCTGAAGTTACCGGGGCCTAACATGCAGCAACTTTCGACACCATCTCTTAGAACTTGACTGCTTTGGAGATGACCCCTTACGATAAATAGCATTCTCTGAACTGGGTCTCCCTCTCTTGTTATCTACATTGGAATTGATTAGAAATGGTTCAAGAGATGGCTCATTTTATTTTGTTCAAATTTATAGAAATATATAGCAACTAAATTTGCATTGAAAAATATTACAACTAACTACTAATTTAACTTACTGTTTCTCCCTTTGTGAAAATTAGGGACTTCACGCGATCACAGATGTTCTCTAGGACTAGATTATCCATATGCTGGAACAAAGGTACCTGAAAACAGAGTAAAATTAATGGACAAATGAACACCAAGATGATTTGGAGTTCGGCTACAACATATTTTAACAGCAGGTCAGCAGTGCTACATACCCAGAATTTTTACTCAGAAAATTACTTAGAAATTGAAATCAGTATGTCAGATTCACTAGGTAACAGTGATTTTAAGCCACTGATTTCACTTTCTGGGTAATATTCTGGATAAATTTTTTTGGGTATTTAAGATTTTCCTTTGGCCAAATTTCTTCGTAGTTTTTTCATTTGGTCTAATGGACTCATCCGAGTCTTAAATTTTACTTAGTAATTTTATGACATGTAGCAACAACTTTCTTATATCAACTAAGAAAGGAAGCATATTTTTTTTTGATGGATTGTTATTGTTGTACCTGTCGAACCAAGTCTAGGCAGAGATGGTATTTGATATCCCTCCTAAGCCCTTCAGGGAGGTTTCTGATCATCTCACATTCATCTACTCCGCGCATTGCCGCCCACCGCTGCCGTTCATAATTCCGCACCCTCTGCTTGTACGCCGGTGGCAAGTGTCTCCTCCTCATCCACCACTCTATATTCCTCATCTTCAATTGCATCGCTTGTTTCTTTGACGTAGTTGCGTGCAAAAACACCTGTATTTTCACAGATGTAATGGTATACACTATACAAACAACAACATTATACACGAGGAGAAATCTTGCCTGAAATGCCAGTCATTTGATAACTTGAAATAAAAGAACACATCAAGATGCTTTAAGTTACAGAAATGTCATCCTCTTAAGTCTTAATCATGGTGTCAATTCTGTATAAGATTTCATTTCATTGCTAAGAAAATACTATTTTCATGTGACACTTCGTATCTACATTATTGATTTTCTTATTCACCAAAAACAAAGGTTTGGACTTATACCATTATTAAAACAGAACAAAATACATGGGCCTCCCCCTAAGAATTTATTGATTCATCCGGTCATGTACCACATCAGATGACAGACACTGAAATCATGAGAAGTGCATTGACATGGTTATAGTTTTCGCTCTTAATTTGGCCGGACACCTGAGTTATGAATTTCTTTTTTAGATTTTTTGAAAAAGATGGCCATAAACTTCTAGAATCATTCCTGTAGAATGTAATTATGGTTTAAATATCCATGAGCGTAGTATGGGTCCGACATTGATGCTAAGCAGATTTCTATTTTTGTTTTGTTTTGTTTTGTTTTGTTGTTATTTTTTTGTTTTTTTATTGTATTTCAAACGGTAGTGTTCATGCATCACGCGCATATACTTGACTTTTATCTATATATCTAGGATGATCTTTACCGGCTAAAAAAAATATCCATTAATCACCTAACATTTTTGTACTGTCCCTAAAATCGTTTGCTTTAATTTTGACTTCTTATCTTAACCAACTTAAGTAATTTCGGGTAGCAATAATTTGGCATGTTAGTTAACCTATGAAGCATTGCTCCAGGAGTACGCAATAATGTTTCGAAAGTTAGGATAGCTTTAATTATTTAATAAAACCGGAAAGAAAGAAAAGGAAGAGCGATTTTTACCTTGATATTTCCAATCAACATGGTGACCAAAAGGAGTCCGCTCGTTAGAGTTATAATTATAAACACCACTTCTAGACAATCTGTTGTGCTCTCCAAGTTCCCGAAAGTACTGTTTTCATAATCCAAACTTTATCAGACTCATAGCAATCCATCGGTATCGATTACATAATGAAGCCAAAACTTTTACCTGAAAATTATTCTGAAAGTGAAATCAGTGGTTCAGATAAATAGTCAATTCAATCTGAACCACTGATTTACTTCCGGGGTAATTTTCTAGGTAAGTTTTCTGGATATCTAGCATTTCTTATTGTTCCGAAATTATTCGGAAAACATTTTTTAAGAAACCAATTGGGCAAAAAGAAAAAAAAAAGGGTACCTGAGAGTCATGAGGCCCCAAAAGATGGGAAAGAGGATCTTCTCCAAACGGCTTTCATTGGTAACAAGTTGAACAGTCCATTTATAAGCTCCAAAATCAAAATTGTCATTATTTTCTAGGCATGCAGACCTTACTTGCTTGTTATCACCCCAAAGCAATCTTGTGTTGTCTCTTACTAAGCTTGTGGTTCCATAATAAATGGGATCTTCACAAGCCAACATTCTCAGCCCACACCCCTTTGTTACTCTGCAATGCTGCTCTAGGCATTTTGCTGCCCTCTGGATTCCTAATAAGTACCAACATGCTCCCACTGCCTGTTTATTTATAGCATGCACATTTTTTGTGGTAAACAAGAGGAAAAACTGAGACTAGAAAGGAAAACTTGATTCTTAACTATTAGATACGGTAAGTCGAGGGGTACAGATCCCCGGGTCCAGAAAACGTACAGACGGTGGGTTGGGTCCCACACGAGTGATCCGAACCGTTCATTCATCTTAAAACACTTTTCTGGCTGGCCCCGATGAGAAATCAGCTCAATTCAACTTACGTAAGTGGTTGATCCAAAATTCTCCCGTTTCATTGGAACGATTTTGGATCAACCCCTTACGCGTGTTGGATTGAGCTAATCATTTCTCACGGTGCCACCCGGAAAAATATTTTAAGATGAATTAATGAACGGTTTGAATCACTCGTGTAGGACCCACAAGTGAGTCCCATCCCGAGCGCTGTCTGTACGTTTTCTGGACCTGGGTTAGTGGGTTCTGTACCCGTAGTCGCTTCCAATTAGATACGTTTGTTATATATAAGTTGTGTGAGCCATCTTCTCACAGAATAATTGAGTAAGCATGCATAACTCTAACAAAATTAATGTCAAGCCAAGCTTACATGGGCTGCAACGAAGTATGCAATCATATTGAGAGCAATTCCCCACCAAACGGTCCCGAAGATGTAACCGGACATGTTCTGCATCCGGCGGAGGAGACAGACAGAGTGATAAATCTTTGGAAGATATTGGAAGAGAAACATTATAAGAAACACCGTCATCACCGCAGTTGTTGATCCCTTTTCCAACAGAGCTGGAATTGCTACCCATAGTACCACCTGCAATTTTTGTTCCCAAATATGTAATGAGAAATTTTTAATTATCAAGTGAAAAACCTATAAGATCTTTGAATATTCGCCTTGTTAATTTCCCCACTGTATTCTTTTAGTAGTTGTGTAGGAAAAGGAGACAAATTCCATCCGGAAAATACTCCTTCCATCCCAAATTATTTTTCCGGTCCACAAAAATGAAGACTTGAAAATAATACAAAATTTTGAAGAAAAACTGTAAAAAAAAATTAAATATCAACGAGTATATACTTTTAATTTATGAAAATAGTTTGAAAATTTTCTTTAAAGACCTATTATTTTTAGGTCATCGTGTATACTGAGTATGATATCCACAAGTACTTTATTTTAAAGACATATATTGAATTTAAGTGTGGGTATTACCAGAAAAAAAAAATTAAGTCTGGGTAATGGGGACCACACTGAAGGAATCTCAGCCATATATTGATTTTTTTTCGAAGTACTGACATTTTATGGGTGTATCTAAAGTTGCTTTTTTTTTTTTTTTCATTTTATTGCATATACTACCATTGGGAAAAGAATAAACATTCACTATCTTCTAAACTTATCGCGTTGGATACATCTCTACGAAGTGAATGAATTAACGAAAATCAGCTTTTTAATTAAACAAAAGAAATTTATTAATCTTTAATTTGAATAAGAGTTACAAAAAATTAAATAGGCCAATGGAACAACGGTATTGCAACGGGAAAAGAGCAATAGAACCCGACGATCATATGACACTCAACAATAATACTTCCTCCGTCCCAATTTGTTTGTCAATTATTCCATTTTCTGCTACGCCTTAAATTGCTTATGTCTTTCAATCTATAATGTTTTTCACCGTTTTAAAAACTTTGTATAATAGAATAAATTGTGAACTATCAAACAAGATCCATATTGCATATATTTGAAGATCAATATTAAAAGATATAAGCGATTGAAAACTGACGGAGGGAGTATTAATTAAGGAAGACCGAATTAAATCATTGATGAGTTCCGTTAATTTGGGCCCTTGCTCTTAAACAATAAAATTGGTCCTCATGGTTAGTTAAGGTGGGCGTGACTATTTTTTTTTTTTGGTTATTCGATATACATTAGTAGTGGATTAGCAGAGAAGTTAGTAAGTTAATCTTAGGAGAGTCTAGAGTCTATCCATAGGGGCGTAACTTGACACCTGAGTTTTCAAAAATTTAATCCAAGACTTTCATTACAGTTTTTTTTACTGTCGTGAGAAGGGAAAACATCAAACGGAGCTCATTCCAACGGTCCCAGTTGCAAATCCACAAACTAGTTGATTTACCCATTTTACCCTTTTGAATGATGAAGAAACGACACATCTGCTTCACATGATCCCACTGATCAACTCTGCACATGCATACAAATGCAGAGTAACTGAATATGACTCTGCATTTGTCATCACCCTCAAACACTAGCCTACAAATTCAAACCTTAACCAAAACCATCACTCACCACTAATGGCTGCAACTCAACAACACTCTTTTTCTTTTTTCTTTTTTTGATAAACCGGATGTCCAGGCCAGTTTACGCTCACCTCAACTAATTCCAATGCCTTAAAGGTAGCGACTGGGCATAACCCCAGTGACCCCAAAAAATTGTTGGCAATGGTAATCGAACCTGAGATCTTAAGTGAGAGTAAATCTTAACTCTCAAGGAAAGACCATTTTACCAACCTTTAGAGTTCACTCAAGGCCCCGGAATTAACAAACGGGTTAACCTACTCCAGTTCGAGTTCGTATTTGCTCGTTAAAATCTCGTTTGAGATCAATTTGTAACACAATCAAACAAGTCTTGTATATTTCTTGCACCTCACTAACTTTTCAAATTAAGCTTAACCAATCTACTAATCAACTTGTCCAGCTTATAATATTTTTAAAAATTCAAGCTACTCAAGACAGGTAGAACAATTCTGACCTGTGGAAGAGGGAGGATAACAAAGAGATCAAAAAAGAAACCCTTTTTGGCCTTCAAGTAGCCAAGAGCCACCGTTCGAGCACTCTTCTTGTGTAACCGGCTGCTTTCACTAGTGCCACCCACGGGTGCATAAGATAGCTTGTTCATCTTCAGCTGGAGCCACATGTTCCACACGTGCAGGGCGTCGGTCATGCACCGGAGCACGGTCACGGTTACCGCGAACCACCCGTCGACGAAGAGGCACATGCACGTGTCGCTCACGGACAGCGCGTAGAAGAAGAGCGGGTCCACGAAGAGGCCCGTGGCGCATACGAGGAGGAACACCCGGTTCCATTCTTGTACCCATGTGGTTCTCGGGTCCAAAACCCGGCCCAGTGACCATACCCTTGTTCTTCCCCTACGTGGGATTTTGTTCTCTTCTAAATTATCTTCCTCTTCTTCTTCTTCCTCTTCATTTTCCTCTTCTTCGTCGCCGTCGTCATCGCTGTCGTGGTTATCAGCATGTAAAATCTCTTGCTCACTTGCCATTATTGAGAGTGTGTGTGTGTGTCTGAGATGGAGGGAGGGATTTTATGCAAGGAATTCTTTTTTGAGGCAATAATTGCAGTGTGGGAGATCAGGGTGGAGCTAGAAGGAGATATGGGTAGAAGTAGAAGACAGATGATATTAACGGATTTTCCCTTTAATATATTGCGTCCAACGGCTCAGTTTCTGATTCATAGTTGTGCATGTAAGTTAATCCGGAAACTTCAATTATAAAAAAATAAAATAAAATAAGAGTTTGGACTTTGGACTGTACGTGATTAAAACTCAGGGAGTTTGGCCACATGCAAATTATGATGCAGTTGCTGTAGTGTAAAGTTTGGACTTTACGCGCGTGAAGCTCAGGGAGTTTGGCCACATGCTAATGAAGATGCAACTAACTCTACTTTATTACAGTAATTAATGGACTAACAAAGGTACTCTTTCCGTCCCCATTTTATAGTCCCAATTGGTATTTTTTGCTGTCTCAAAAAGATTGTTCCATTTGAAAACTAAATGGGTAATAATTAATGAATTCTCTTTTTTACCCTTCCATTTGAAATTAGTAGTACTAAAAAAGTAAGAAAATATAATGATTGAAGCATAAAATGAGAAAAATAGGTTTTTAAAAGTGTCAATGATTATATTCCTTTATTTAGTTGGAATCCCCAAAAGGGACCATAAAATGGGAACGAAGGAATTGTGTGAAAATTAATCTTAAGGTCTTGAAGTTAACGACTGAAGCAAATCTCTAGGAGTTGATTAAATCTGAGATGTTTCGAAATGGAAACTTTTTTTTTTCGATGGCCAAAAAAGATTTTATTAAATCTTTGAAGAGAAAACAAATATTAGAAGGACACCTACAAAACCCATCCGAGAACCAACCCCAACGGAAAACAACCCAAACACTACACCAAACCGAGAACATCACAACCACAGTAGCCTAAAAAACTCCCGACAAACAAAAAACCGCTAAACCACGGAATTAGAATTCCAAAGACAGAGAGACATCATCCTCAAAATCATCGAAATGGAAAACTTAGGAGGAAGCAAATCCCTCAAACTCAGGTCGAGACCACCGACAGGGGCGGACAAGGGGGGTGCTAAGGGGGTGTTCGGCTCCTGCACTCCCCCCAATTTTCTACATATTTTTAGTATACTTTTAGATTTTTTTTGTAAAATTACTGAAGAGTAGTTCCCGCAAATAGACGAAAATTGCAATCCTGCGTCTGTCACCGATACCAAACCAACCCATACGAGTCGGTGGTTAATAAGATTGAAGTGATGATTGTTTAAGTTAATTACTACTCCTAAGTAATTATTCATTGCTCCTTAAACACTGCCACCACACCACGTGGAGACTCAGGATCCTCTGGAACCACACGTCCATGCGGGACCCTGTATTAATGAGCACAATAGAATATGTGTTGGTACAAGGTTATGGAAAATCCAGGTGGCGGTGGTTGAAGATTACTCAATAATTTTTTAGCTTAACGGACGCGGTTGTTGATAAGGAGAGATGTGTATTGAGTACTTTTTTTTTTGTTTTTTTGAACTGCGTGTATATATGTTTTGCTACTCTCTCCGTCTCAAATTATTGGTCCTATTTTGAAAATTCATTTTTTTTATAAATTATACCAAATAAGGAAAAAAGTACGTACTTTTCTTTGTTAATTTTTTGAATTGACCATTAATTTTGGGACAGTCAAAAAAGAAAAAAATGATCAATAATTTGGGACGGAGAGAATATTAGAAGAGACCAAATAAAAAAAGTACTCACCGTTCACGGTATTGTGGGTTTAATGGCATGTACCTACTGGTTTTTTATATGCAATTTTTTGGTGGGTAAGGTGAACTTCCTTTAAATATCTAGATCTTGAACTTCCTTTAAATATCTTTTGTGGTGATTGTCAAACTTTACTTTGGATAAATTCACACAACTTAATTTATAAAGAGAAAAGAATTACATAATTGTTAAAAGTTAAATCAGGCACCATCATACGAGAGATTTTACCGCGCTTGTATTACAGGATTATAGCACATGCACCTTGATGATACCTTTAAAATCTTATCATCATGATATGAATTTAAAGGAATTGCAAAAAACTTTCTTCGTACCAAAATTCATATTAACTTAATATCTGAAACAACTTGATCTAACAATATTTGAAAAAAAATAATGAAATGTCAGCATAATTTAATGCAAATTGTAAGACAAATTCATCTCCATCCTTGTATGAAAGCTTATAGTTCAATCTCAAAAGTTCCAACCAAAATGCAAATCTCATCGCCACAACAACTTTATTATACTCTTAAACCAAAAGAAAATCGTCCGTACGATTCCGTACAGATACGTACAAATCTCATCAGCTCCCGACTTTATTGGGTTCCGGTCACGATTTGTCCTAAAAATGCATTTTCTTCCCAACCCTCGAATCTCAATCACACTAAAATTCGAAAAATTAATCCGAAAATCATCTTGAAGCGAAAGAGTGGTTCAGATAAATATTCAAATAATTTTAAACTATTGATTTCATCTCCAGAGTAATTTTCATGGTACCTTTTCTTGGTACTTAACATTGCTGGGCCATGTAACTTAAACAAACATTGTTGATTTCATACATTCTACAAAAGTCTCGTCCTGTTCCAATTTGTTGGATTTTTTTTTTTAATTTTGTTATTAGTTTTCAATTGTTTATATCTTTTAACATAGATTTCTAAAAGCATGTAATTTGAATTTTATTTTATTTTACAGTTCTCTATTAGTTTTATTATACAAAAACTTCAAAATATGGAAAAATGAATTGTGATATATAAGCAATTAAAATTGAAAGAACATCAAAAGTAGATAAATAAATTGCTCCGAAGGGAAGGGAGTAGAATCTACAAACAGTTTTGATAAATGCATGTTTTCTCTTATAAGCAGAATTGTGGTAAAAATTATCTTTTGCCAGAGCACAAGTGTTTTTTTGTTTTTGTTTTTTTTCAATTAATAAAAGGGAAATACCTGCAGGAGAGATAATAGCAACATGGGGCATGAAATTGAGTTGGGTAGAATGGGGCCTAGCTTGGAAGGTAGGAAAAGGGAGGTATCAATTGGCAAATAAGTTCGAAAAACACAGGTTCTATGCAACTTCCTTCCTTTGTTTGTTTGTTAATCAATCATGCAGTACCTTTCTAGTAGTTTTTATGTATATCTCCCACACGGCCCCTTTTCGAAATGTGACCGTTGAATCCCAACTATCTTATCGAAACGAGTAATTATTTAGTGGTCTTAGGGCACCGTCACGTGATATCCCAACTTTATTATTCACCACACATTTATGTGAGGTCCATAACTTAGTATTGACCCCTACAAAAACACATGTGGATAACAACCATGGAATAGTTTTTCGATCGAAACATATTATTATGATACTACTAGGATAAGTATCGGTTTGATCTGAAAGCAACATCAGCACATACCATTGGACCATTTCTCGATTTATGTTTATCATTCTTGTGCAGAAGCCATGCTAATCTTCTCTGTATCTTTTCAATTTTATCAGAATGTCCCTGAAGGGATCCATTGGTTAAAATGGGTGGCTAATGACTAGATTCAAGAGGGCTTTCTCGGTAGGCTAGCCGTGTCCTGTTCTGCTATTTCCATTCCTGAAATAGAGAGCCGTACAATTTCAGACGAAAATGTTAGGGTATAGGAAAAAATTTCCCAAAAAAATTCAGGAAATAGAAATCAACAGTTGAGAAAGAGAAATCAACGATTGTCCTGAACCTTTTCGAGGAAACTTTTTATGACCCCAAACAGTAATCAACATTGGACAATGCTTTTCTTAATTAGTTAGGACTCATGTATCTCACTAGGAGGTCACGAGTTCGAATCTCCTTACCTGCTTGTGGGTGTTATTATCCTTGTATTTGTTGAGTTATTTCTCCCCTTTATGCGGCTATTAATTGGGTTGATATTATAGTGATTGAGTTCTTTGTTTCAAATCTCCTCATCTGCTTGCAATTTCCTTTAAAGGGGGCCTTATCGTATGCATGGTAATTAACTTGCCCTCCAACTTGTGTAACCATGTTGAGATTGGACCTCCAGGATTAATCAAAATGCGTATAAGCTGATCCAGACACCCGAGTTGTAAAAACATATTGAACGATGTTTTATATTTAGACGCGCGTGGCTTATCAAGGGTTGTAATAGGAAGAGCAATATTCCTTGTCCTACTTATTTCATCTTTGCTTTTTCGATCGAAACATATTATTATGATAATACTATATTATCGGTTCGATCTGAGAGGGCTTTCTTGGTAGGCTAGCCGTGGCCTGTGCCGCTATTTCCATTCCAGAAATAGAGAAGCGTACAGTTTGAAACGAAAATGTTAGGGTACAGGAAAAGTTTTCCCGAAAAGGTTCAGGAAAGAGAAATCAACGCTTGCACCTCAACCGTTGATGCAACCGTTGATTTCTCTTTCTTGAAACTTTTCGGGAAAACTTTTCATGTATCGTACCACTCCTCTTTTGGAGAAGGTCACAACAATCTTGTATATTGTTGGCATGGTACTGATTTGGACACAATGCTCTTATTAACATGACGCCAAACAGTAACCATTATTGGACAATGCTTTTCTTTTCACATTTGCAACCCTCCATCCTAAAATGATTGTCCAGTTCTCACAACGATAAGTTAAAAATAATACATTTTTTTCAAGGAAAATTCAACAGCTAGCTCAATTAGTTAGGACTCGTGTATCTCAGTAGAAGGTCAGAAGTTCGAATTTCCTTACCTGCTTGTGGTTGTTATTATCTTTGCATTTGTTGGGTTATTTCTCCCCTTTATGGGGCTGTTAGTTGGGTTGGTATTATAGTGATTGAGTACTTTGTTTCAAATCTCCTCATCTGCTTTCCAGTTACATGTACTTGTATCCCAAAGCTTCCAATTTCCTTTAAAAAGGGCCTTATCGTATGCATGGTAATTAACTTTCCCTCCAACAGGTTTAATCATGTTGAGATAGGGCCTCCAAAATTAGACAAAATGTGTGTGAGCTGGCTAGACACCTGAATTGTAAAAACATATTTAACGATCAATGTTTTATATTTAGACGTAGCTTATCAACGGTTGTAATAGGAAGAGCAATATTCCTTGTCCTACGTATTTCATGAAATCCAAATCAGAGCAAGCATCCTCTTGTACGTAGGGCCATGACAGTACATCAGAAATAACCCTTTCGAAATTATTTGAATCTTCATCATATACTCTTGACGGCTACATGACCACAAGTTTGAGTGGTTGGGCGATTGGATCAAACTTCTACACAATTCAACTAATTTCCTCCTCATTCTAGTTAAACGCGCAAGTCATCCATGTTGAGACCAAAATATTCACGAGAAACACTCTAACAGCCTAGCCCAAGACTAAGCTTTGCCGGCAGCCTAAACTCAAAGCCGGCCCTGACTTTTTGGAGGCTTAAAGCGAAAACCAAAAGAGGCCTTTTTCAAAATCTCAATGAGTAAAATGTAAATAGGTAAATTACACTCCTAAAAACAAATAATATTATTCATCAATAATAAATAACCCTAATACGATGTACATATTTTTTTTATTACAAAAAATACTTAGATGTACTAAAATATGGGGGCCTTTGAAATTCATAGTTTTTTGGGGGCCTAAATCGGCCGCAACGCTCGCTTTAGCTCAGGGCCGGCTCTGCCTGAACTAAAAACTGTTATGCCAAAACTGATACATGCACACAAAAATTCACAAACACAAATATTAGTTGTTTCGGTGGGCAGTTAGTTACTCTAATTTCAACCGGTGGAGGATAATTACAAAGCTTTCACTCAGTAAACTCCTAAAATGGGAAACCCAACCTTATTTCTCTCTTCCGGACGTTTTTTCTGCTACCCTCTCCTCATTTAGACTACATATAATCTATAGGGGAGAGGAAAACTTCCGCCATTAACAATGTTGATGGGAGTTGGAAGCTCTAGCCTTCAATGAGAGGTAAGAGGATGGATGGACACTGGAGCTGGCTAGCTGAATCAGAGCAAATAAGTCAACAAAAACTTGTGATTCTAATAGCTAACCTTGTGATTTAGTAGTGTTTTTAATCTTTTTCGTTCAACGATCAAAAGTATCTAGGCCTGCTTAAATTCACCTTGACTAATCCCTTTCCAAGTCCGGTAAAGGAATGCCATCCAGGCTGGGACTATGGAACTCACAAGAAATTACTCTCTCACGGCATAATCCCAAGAATCGAACCCTCATCAATTGTGTGTGGAGCAAACCGACCAACCAACCGGCCTTACCTTTGAGGCGGTGATTTGGTCTATGTGATGAGTTTGAAAAGTAAAAAATAAGTTAAGCAAACGTACTGCATCCAGTCCACGAGAAAACAAAAGAACACTTGAAAAACTGGACCACACAAAAGTCTGGGTTGGACTTTCCCTTCGCAAACCTGATCAGCTGGGCCTGGGGCTATTTGGCTGCATCTGTATGATTGTTTTCCGGTGGAAAAAATATGGGGCTGTTTTTCTCCTGTTTGGGAGAATCATCGAAATCCTTCCAAAATGAGATTTTCAGTCCTCCCGTACGGCTATTGAACAATTTGAACTTTGAAGAAGAAGAAAGCAAACACCAAAAAGTGCCCAGAAACCTCATCACATGCATGACCCAGCTTTCTTGGTATCAGTCCAAGAGGAGAGAGGCCCAATCTGTTTCTTACTACCATTTACCATTACATTTCCCAAATCATGTGACCATTTCCAAGTCATTGAAATGCTCTCTATACAGCCCCCAAGAGTTAGTACGGTTGGTTGGTGGGTATGCTTCCTACATAATTGACCAAGGTGAGGCTGCAAAAAAGAATTTTATTGCAAATCTTCTAGCTCGTGTGTGGATAACTTGCATTTGACCGGACTGGGGACGAGATTAGTCGAGGTGAGTGTAAGCTGGCCCGAACACCCGTGGCTGTCGAACTCAAAAAATAAAAATAAAGAAATGCTACTTATACCATGTGAATAGTATATAGTGAGTAAGGGCAGTGTAGACTAGATCTTCATGCGACCAGTGACGGAAGGATCATTTCATTTTCGTCACATATATTTTGTTATTCAGGGCTACTTCAAAATCTTGATTAATTTACTTTAGCCTCTTTATCAAATTCATCAATTTACTTGTCTCCTTCAAAATTGAATTTGGCCTGCTCTCTGTCTAATTCTACCATCTACCACAGCATGTGACGGAAGATGATACAATGGTTTGACGCCGTATACAACAAAACAAAACAAAACAAAAATTATCGATGCTGTTTTGTATACACATTAACCTTCTCGACTTATCTTTCCAAAAGTAGACCCACTGAATTGCAACTGTCGAACCTTTTCCTATCGCTTTGGCCGCTGATTTTTCCCTGCTTTCCTATTAGGACAAAATCAAACTGTGTCATTAGTTGAAAAATAATTCCCAAATCCTGAAGAAGTCATGAATCAACAAAAGGGGTGAACAACGCTATAGATACTTGATATAGATGAGACAAGCAGATAAAGATGTGATCATGTTGATACAGATCCAATGCATCTGATAGTATACTGCAAGACTCTGGAAATTAGTACCGCACAGAAAAACAAAGAGGCATAGAAAAGTGTCGTGAATTTTTTTTTTTTTGTTGGAATTGAAGAACACTGTTTCAATGGCTTTGATAGAACTCCTCTTTCATGGCACAATTTAAATCCTATCTGCTAGTACTTTTGCCATTTACTTTGCCATCATTCAGCAAACTCAACTACCAAGTGTTATATAGATAAGAAATGATGATCAGTAAGCTGCACATCATCAATTGTTTGAGCATTTAAGCTACTATAGCATAAATTGTAGCAAATAGCCAAATACAGATCACGTATTTGCCTGAAAGCTCTATAGAGAAATCTCTAAGATTGCATGGTTCCAAATATTTGCTGTAAGAATGAAACTTTAAAACTCACTACGCCCGTATGAATAGGGTACGACAATTAATCATCTTCAAAGTCCTTGATTCTGAATTTAACCATTTCTATTATTCCTCGGTGAGCAGCCAGATAAAAAATATACAGACATCAATTTCATGCTATGAAGTAAGTCCATAGTTTTGAATAGCGGCCGATAAGTACCGTATCGGCATGTTCGTCTCGGGATTTGGAAGTTCCGATACGGATATGTACTGTGCCATATCGGCTGATACGCCCAAAAAGTTAAAAAATTCATGACCGCTACACCCGATTCCCTCGACTTATCATTCGATACGCCAGTTCCCGATACCACGACTGATACCGCTATTTGAAACTATGGAAGTAACTGTAAAATCATTGCGAAGAGAAATACGGCTAAGAAGATGAGAAATGAAATTTCATTGCAATTGCAGCTCAACCAAAAACAAAACTGCTGCAAGGAACTGATAAAAAACAAAGTATGCCCATCTCCAGGCCATCAAACCTTGCTTGACGCCATCAAAAAGATTTTAACACAAAATTCTCAACCTCAGCCTTCAATACCTTAAAGTAGTACCCCATCGCATGGTAAACTCAATCTGTCCCATAGTCAATGAACATTGCATCGTTGCAACATAGGCTGAGAATAATTTAGATATTTATCCCATAGCAATTTGTATTTCTCCATCCCAATCTTCAACCATGGTTTTGAGTTTCCATTGAAATGCAGGACAGCACCATTCTGTAGTAATTGCGGGTCGACAGTCGTGTAACCTAATCCCAAAATATGCCACTTAGGATCCAAAGGTTCTGTCAACCCATAGAAAGTCAAAAGTCCAGGTGGCAACGTTCCCAGCTTCCACAAGGTACGGTCAATATTCTTCTCCTGCCAGTAGTGGTAGATTCCAGTTACATTCCTTTTCCTCCACTCAACTAAATCGAAGACATTCATTCCAAATGCCCAACCACATGCATCCGGATCAAAATGTGCATGTATTATTGGGTGAGAGTAATTCAAGTACTTATGGTATCGGTGGAATGTCTCCATACAAGTCTCTACAGCTCCATTTACGTTTCCATTCAAATCAATCCTGAAAAGTGGCAACAGATCCTTCTGAACCACAACATCATCGTCAAGAAACACTACTTTTTCCAGTGAAGGGAAAACTTCAGGAATGTAAAACCTTAAGTGGTTAAGCATTGAGAGGTACTTTGGGTTACGATATTTGACTGGGGTCTGGCTTTCGTCGTTATTCCCAGAAAAGTAATAGTTCCGAGTGTCTGAGTCTTGGAGCTGCTTTAGGACAGGGACGTAAGAAGCATTTAGCCAGCTGAAGTTCTCAAAATTTTGAACTTCAATTGTCAATCCACGAAAGGTATTCATGGAAAACCAGGCGTTCATTGGGGCATAATTAATTTCATCAGTGACTATATGAAATACCACCAGATCAGGATTGACGGAATTAGAAGCAGTTGAGTTGACCACAACTGAAGTCGCGAGGATGTTGTCAGAAAAGACACAGAAGTGATAGAGATTGTTGTCCTTGAGTTTATCGGCAACCTGACTTCCATCATTGAGTTTCTTATGGAAATCTGCATTTCTAAACCATTCAACGGTCAATGTTATACCAAGGCAATAGAGGCTTTTTGGGACTTCCTCGGCAGCTATTTGCCCATACTTTGTGCTCTTCTCACTTACAGAACTCACTAGTTCTTCAAGCGACTCGATCCTGGATTTCAGTCTCATGATCATTGTTGCACTATCATAATGGAGTTGGTCAGCTTGATACAGCAGAAAAGCCATATTGCGGATTGCTATATCTGATTCTGTGGCTGTCAATGGTATTTCCCTAGTTGCTGCATTCGAAAGTAGGAGCTGTGAGTTGCGCATTTGGTCACTTAGCTCCCATGCAAAGTGAAGATTGTTGCTTTCTTTCGCAATCACAACAAGAGCTTTCGCAAGAGCAATTTGGTCATTTAGTAGCCTGGTGATAGAGTGTGGACTCAACATTTCTTCAGTAACGTTAATGCCTTCCATTAGTTTGTTGCGCCTATAATACCTCTACAAAATAATTGTCGTCTAAACTTTAGTTGGGATAATGATGAAACCAACAAAGGAGAAATGATACAAAGGAGCTTGCAATGTCAACTGTTGAAACAGTTTATGAACAATATTTTCGGTACACTAATATTTAAACAATTGCAAACCACTGAAATAATATTAGCTCCAAACAACTATTGCAATAAGTTTATGCAGAATTGACCTCCTAACTATGTTTTTTTTTAGGCCTCCTGCTGTTACATGCTGCGCCCCTCTCGAGCCAGTAAAGGTATGTCCCGCTCGGGCGAGTAAGAAAGCCAAACATACCAATTGTAACCTTCCGCCACTGCTGAGTATGATCAAAAGATCCCCCTCTAGCATCACACTGACGCCGGAAAGCAAGAGTGTCTTCTGCGGGTGCCTAGAACAAAGACGCTCCCTCAGGGAAAGCAAACTTACTTCCTAGTTCCTACTTTAGATAGAAAGAAGCCAGAGGGGGATTAAATCAAAGTCATTGGATTTGGTAGTTATCCATTGACTTCTCTCTTTACCTCAGTGGAATCGTTTTTTTCTCTTTATCTATATGATTTTTATATGGATATTCTCTCAATTATCGTAGATGCCTTTCTCTATCTGACGCAACGCCCTTTTTACGATCCCTACATCCCATTTAGCAAAGTAACCAAGTGTTCCAAATGTTCAGGTTCCAACTGAAATAAGAACTTCATTGGTCCAATGAAAGAAAACTTACACTGGCAAAGCATTTATGCATATGGGAACAGTCAAATAAAAAACAAACCACCTTGGACCTAAAAAACTTAGGGGGAATTAAAGGCTGTTTGAAGCGAATACAAAAGACCCTCTTGTTCTTTTGGTCCCAGTGTCTCACCAAAAGGACATGATGCGGGAATCAGAGCCATCCAGTGATGCAGAGAATCAATCCGCGTGCCATATTCACTTGTATAAACTAGGAACTTATTCTACTTTCTTTTTTTCTTTTCATCATTGTCTGTGTTTTAGAGGCTCTGCGGTATCATATTCATATGAAGACAGTTATGGAGAATTCAGAAAATAATTCAAAACTGTTTCTTGGAAATAAAGTGCTTTTGGAAAACTTTAAGAGAATAATTTCTGGGAAAATTTTGTTAAACAGGTGGTACCGTTCAGTTCTTGTTTTCGGTGAGGTTTGTGAAAGCAAAACCAAGTATACTCTGTACTTCTACTTCCTTAAAAACAAGTAATCCAAGTCGATAGACACCCACTTTCAGCAGGGATGCTTAAGAAGAACGAAAAAGTTAACAAGCACAAAATATACCTATATACTATGTATTTTGTGGATATAAAAAGTGTGTGTACGTATATGTCAATACCTGAAGCATTGCTGATGTCGAGCTTAATCGTGTTTCTCGAGCAAAAAAAGCAAAACACAAAACACCACATATTGTGAACAAAAGATTCAGTTTCATCTTGTTACTTAAGTTTCAAGAATTGGAAACCACTCCAAAACAATCTAGCTCAAACTGATTGTGGCACAAATAAGTCACGAAGAAGTAACCACATCAAATTCTAGACTTGTTAGGTCTGCATTCACTAACTTTGGCTTTGTTAAAAGCCTAAATGTATTGAAGTAGTAATCAAAGTCAATTCCAGATTTAAAAAGTTCATCCTGCTTTTATTGCTTTACATTTAGAAAAGTTGAACTTTTCGAACCTTAAGCAATCAAAACACTCAAAATGTAAAAGAAAATAGCAAAGTGGAATCTACCTTGAGACTAAAATGTACTGTATGACTTTTTTGGGATGAAAAAATCTGTATAACTAAATTGCAAGTGATCCAAAAGCCTTGCTCTTTTGGTCCCACCAACAGGACCACTATTCCTTCACTTTTGTTACCAAAAAACATACTCCAGTTCTGCATTTAAGAGACACGTTGTTTTCACTTTGATTGGAAACCAAGTTTGTTGAATTCAGAGAACAATTCAAAACTGTTTCCAAAATCTCGTTGGTCTCAGGTTCAAACCTCCTAAGTTATGCCAGAGCATGTTCAATCCTTACCCTTTTCTTCCACCCTAACTCAAAATTCAACTAAAAACACAAGAAACCCATCTCCAATAACATACCCTTGCCTATCATGCCTAAGTTTTACCATTTGTCTTACACAAATGAGGGAGACTCAAATCCATAACATTTTTCTCAACACTCTTTTCACTTTCTTATTATTGACAAAATGTGCCATTTTGACCCAAGTTTTGGAGAAAAACATAAATAAATAAAAACAACAATAGATTTAGCCATTTAGGTAGAAAAAAGGTTTAGCACTAGAGAAGGTGAGGCACTAGCTATGGAGGAAGACTATCTTAGGCATTTTAAGCCTAGGGTGGCAAAATCATAGATATGCAGCTGTGGAATTTTGCGTCGGGCCCACTTCCGTTCGAACCGAAACGGCCCAACAATCAATACCCATCGCCTACGGGCATGTTGTACGTCGTTTTTCGGGCTTTCGACGTTGTTTAGGGCTCCGAATGGCCAAATTTGATGTTTAAGGAAAATCCGAATTAAGCTGCGCTTTTGGGGAAAGTCTTAGAATTTTCTCTAGTTTCTAT
This sequence comes from Gaultheria prostrata, assembly GCA_036023075.1. Classification (NCBI taxonomy): domain Eukaryota; kingdom Viridiplantae; phylum Streptophyta; class Magnoliopsida; order Ericales; family Ericaceae; genus Gaultheria; species Gaultheria prostrata. The sequence continues at coordinate 95,977 of JAXBDA010000093.1, read as the reverse complement.
TTTGCTATTATTTTCGAATTTTCCATTTTTGGTAATTATTTCATTAAATATTGATTTGGCTTCCTTTCTGGGGCAAATCAATTAGGATTTCAGTTTTCCCTATTTAATAAGTTGTAACCCTTGAAGGCATAGCAGTTTATGCTTATTATTGAATGAAAAAGAGTCTAGAGAATGTTTTCTCTAAACCTATCAAGTTTGTGTTCGATTGTTGCACATCTTTTCTATAGTTCATAAGGCGCCCTACATCAGAAGGCATACCCAAATAGAGTTTTGACCCCAATTTTTACCCATAGTTGAGGAAGAAGGTGAAGAAGGGCTGGAGACAAGGATATAGGGTAAGAGGGGCGAGTGGCACGTGCCACCCCCGGGTCCAAAAGAAAAACTATTTTTGTTTACAAGAACAGTGTTATTCTTCAAAACCCGTGTATTGAATTTAGTATTAAGCATATTGCGGATTGATTAATCGATGAAGATGGGTAATTTTGGGGTATTAAACAGGTTGATGGATGATTAATATATGAAAATGTGTCCAAAAACTTTGTACATTTTTTATATTTCCTTCGCCAGTAAAGATAGTCCACGTCCAAAAAAACCCTCCAATTTTCAGATAAAAAAATAAAGCATTTCTGTGCATAATTTCTTACACCCAAAATTAAAGAACTGATTGAAATTTTTATCTAAAAACTACACATCAATATATATATTAGACTATCTTTGTGGGGCGGAGAAAGGGAGAATATTAATTAGGGTGTCATCTCCAAGTCAGAATCCTAGCTCCGTTTGTTCGCTGGAGATGCTCTCAATCTTGTGACTTGTGAGTAAGTTGCTCTCCGCAAGTGGACCATGGGATTGGTCCACAGAAATTAGTTAGTCTGGGCGTAAATTAACTTGTAAGGACATCCTGAATTATCAAAAAAGAAAAAGAAACTAATGTGGTAACTTTCCTAGCGAAAGTTTCCAAACCAGTCGATCCATTTTTTGTCATTTCTGTTAAATTCCTACCACAGAACAGAATTTAGCATCTACAGAAACTAAATCTCGATTTCACATGTACACGGACACGATCAATACCTTAACCATTGCTGATGTTGAGGAGGAGGTTGATCCTTTTTCTCGTCCAAAAAGAGCAAAACACATCAAAACTAAAACGCCGCATAATGTGAACCAGAACACCTTGGAAATTAATCTTCTTCTCACAGCAGGCCTTCGAAAATCGACGGCTCTTCGCCTCATCTGGGTCCCAACCGGATCAAGCTAAAACCAATCGATCAAATTTAAGATGCATGTAATGATGTATGTATATCCATGCAAAAAACATATACTACTTCTTATATCGAAAGAGATTGAAGATGAGGAATTATTAGGGTTTTTGTGAGGTCTATTATTGTGTTGGGTAATCGAAGAGAGACGAAAATGAAAGTAGCAGCAGCAGCAGAGGAGATGAGGTCGTTGCAGTTGTGAAGAAAACGATTTTTCAGGTATTCAAATCTGATTCGTGTATACAATATATATATATATATATATACTCTCTCACTCCAAGTGTCGGTGCCATTGGAACAGACTTAAAAAAGTAAAAGAGTAATGCGGTGAGCGTGGATCGAACACGCGACCTTCAGATCTTCAGTCTGACGCTCTCCCAACTGAGCTATCCCCGCAATTTGTCATGCATTTAGTTTAAAAGATTTTAAACAACACTACCATGATACAACCTCCAACTACAACACCAATCACAACCGTCTACATGGCACTAATTGATTAGTAATTGGGAAATAAACACTTTGAAACTACTCCTATTTTATAACCACTAATCATGCAATTAGTGTTGGGCATCATGTGGTGTCGAATCGGGTTTGTATCGTGTCAATTCAGGTTTAGATCAATACATATCGACCTGAAAAAGACCTATTTACCCAAACATATCCAAAGTCTCAAACATAACGTGACCTGAAATTACCCGTATCAACCCAAACACAACACAAAATGACACGATTACACAACACCCGTGTCATTTTGTGTCAGGTTTGAGTTGACAAAACATGAATGGACACATCTGGAGCAAGTTAACTATGTCATTTTCGGGTTGGATTCGGGTTAACGTGTTGACACGGATAGATAAATAGGTTAATCCGTGTCATTTTCGGGTTATGCGAGTTGAACTCGAACCCGACCTGTTTACTAATAATATTCTCGGGTCGTGCCATATTCGTATTTCATGTCAGAAATACTCAACTCTAATCCGCTAACTTCGTGTCATGTTATCGTGTCTTGTCATAAATTCTCACCCCTACATGCAATGCCGTATAAGCTGTTGTAGTTAGAGTTGCGGCAGGTTGTTCTGTCCTTGCTGGCGTTGTATATTAAACGGTTGTTATACAAAAATAGAAGCATTGAACCAGTCTTCATGTTATTGTTTGGTGTTTTCTTGATTGCATGTTATTTTGGCTAATTTTCATGCACCTTATTTGTCTATGGTAATGCAACCTAGGATCGTGAGCACGAAGTCATGGGTTTTTTCAGTTATTGTTGCGCATTTCATTTGATGTCACTAGCTCAATAATGTGCACAGAAAGATATGAATCTACTGTTATGACTAATATATTAAAACTGTAAATAAAATTTATTGGAAATTATTCGGTGTTGTGAAAATGTAAGATAAACAAAGCAACCAAACAAAAATAAAAAATGTGATATTTTAGTTGTCTTCCTTATAAAAACTAACTCCCACTTACCAAAAATCTCTCATAATTCCCACCCTTCTCACATTCCCCCTCTCCCCGTCTCTCTCTCCCCTCCCCATGTTTCTGTCTCTCTTTCTCTCACTTCTCACCCCCCTCCCCCATGTCTCTCTCTTCTCACCCTCTCTCCCGCGTATTCTTTCCCTCAATTTCTTAAGTTAAAATTCAAAATTTTGAGAATTTAAGATTTTGAATTTAGAGGCTAAGCGCTCAGCCTGAAGGCTTTGCCTTAGAGTGAGCGCTCCGCTTGGATTGAGCCTCTAAACTCAAGGTTTTTGTACATAGAAATAGCCATAGAATCGTTTTTTGATTGATTTCAAAACCGTTATGTCAAGTTTCTGTGTCTGAGGGGCTAACTACATTTGCTCATAAATATAGAAAGATATAAATACATATGTTTATGCTTCCTAAAGGAAAAAAAGAAAAAGTGGACCAAGGAAACGCCAATAATCCACTTATTAATTGGGGCATATTGGGCCAGTCTAATAACCTGTTAAACAATATTTGGCCTGGCCCATAGGGGTGTGGCTCGGCTCCTAGAAGGCTAGAACGGACTGATGGCGGTAAACCACTAGGGTTTTACAACTAGTGTTGCCGGAGAAAAGAAAAACCATAGATAACGATCTCATCTGAAGCCAGTTAGAGCGATGGCGAAGAACAGGAACAAGAAGAAGCTAAGAAATGAATCCTCAGCTATGGAGATCGCCTCCGATCAGACGGTCGCTGATCGCGCTCAAGGTACGTATGTATATGTTTACCGCTTTTATGTCGCTCTTTTCTTATTGAGTTCCACAACGTCTTCTCTTCTACTGAATTTTTCTAGATTTGTGTTTTTTGTCGTGGCCCTGAATTGAATCGTAACTATACTTGTGCAGCAATGGATACGTCTGAATCTGCAGCTCTAAACCCTCCTCTCGCTGCCCCCACCAGGTCAGTGTCAATTAAGCTCATTGAAATAATTAGGAATCTGCAGCTCTAAGCCTTTGGAATGCATACATTGAACTCAATAAGACAAAAGAAGAAAATTACCCTGGAAATATCTGGGTCTGAAGGGATTTTTAGCTCTCTATACAAGGATTAATGTTTCAATTTAGGATTTTGTGCATTTGTCTGGTGCCATTTTGAGTCAAGCTGATTGGCTAGAAATGGGGAAAATGGCCAGCTTGTGTTAGAATCGTATGTCGTACTCAGTGATGTTTTGAGGGTGGTCTCATGGTCAAGCATTTGTGAAGAAAAGAGTGATGCTTGTGGACACTTGGTTGGGTATGTTTGTACTTTGTAGTGAGACGAACAGCTTATTTTTTTGGTTTCAAATCCAGATTGGCCCTGCCTCTTGGCATGCCCTCCAATGAGACTCCTTAACTGATCATCTATTGAAAGGTTAAGAGATGGAAAAGGATAGACTTGCAATGGTTCTTTGCTCACTATTCCCTCATTCTCTCTCTTTTTTACATCTTTCTTGATGATGACTAGGATGTAGATTGGAAAATGCTAGAAAATTTTATTTTCTATGTTGTTGAATCGGTGAGTTTTGGCAATGTATGTTTCTATGAAGTCCTGGGAATAAAAAACACCCTCATATGAAGTTCTTTTCGATCCGAATTGTACATGGAATAGGTTGAGGTTCTCTTTCTCCTTTTCAGAGGGAAGATTATCTTATGCTTAATTTTGAGGGAGCTTTAAGTATTGGTGGGTCTTTTCTCAGTTTTATATCAATCCTCCTAGTCTCGTACTGCTGGTCTGGGTTACCTCTCCTCCTTCTTGGGATTTTGATGTTGTGTTTCTCTTTTAAGTGTTCTTTAATTTTCAAAATTGAAACAGTGGCTCCCCTAAGCCTCCAAGAACCGAGGAGCTACGAGGATGTTTTGTTGCAGAACTACTTTGTGCATATTGCCAAAGGTTAGGTCTGTCCTCAACCATCCCCGCCCATACCCCCAATGATTGGGGACTAGATGGGTTCTGTTACTGTTACTGTATAGGCAAGATTCCGAGATTGCGGCATTGGAGAAAGCCTTGGTAATGCATACGAAAATCTGGTTTCTTGAATCTTGAGTCATAAGATTTAGATGACATTGGTCAGCCTATCCAATTTTTTGCAATAATTAGTTACGATCGGATGTTTGAAGGTTACATGCTTTCAAAGTGTATTAAGTGCAAAGGTTAATGTGTAAACAAGCACCTCCATTCTGCTCACTAGTTTTGTGGTGGTGGGCTAGGGTGGCCAACGGCGATTGGGCTGATTGGTGTTTGCATTATTCGGTAATCCTTTTTGTAGGAAATTTTTCCGAACCATCTTAGAGCAAATCTGGATTAGGGGAAGACAAGCATGTATCAGTTGTAATGATTATCTTTTTAAAGTATTTAGCTTTATAAACTGAATACAAGCTCCATTATTCATACACAGTCGTATGTTGGTTTCCCTCATTCCTTTGGAATTAAGCGTCTGGCGCAATGTGAAAATCCAACTTCCATGTTTTTGTGTTTTGAGTCATGAGTATTTAGTTGATGACCTTGTGTGAATTTCTCGATTTGCTTGTTAATTGTAATGTAAATTTGAAGTTGAAGTCTTTCTGCCAGTTTGCCTTTATTTTAGCTGGTTGCTGAATTTGTATCCACGTCATTTCCTGTTTGTTCTTTCTTTAATTGTAGCTCTTTTCTCATAACAGAAGCTTGAAAAGAGGGGGTGTACAGATGAAAAGATCAAAGAACGTCCGAAAGAAGAAAGCCATAGCCAAAGCAGTGTGTAAAAGTGAGAAAGCGTTGGAGAAAGTTTTGAAGCACGAAAGCAAGATATCGAGAACACAATCCGCAAAAAAACTCTACGACTGAGTGACTTATTGCATCTGTTCTATAGAATAGGCTTAGGACCATAACATCATTTATGTGTTTTTTGTTCTGTCTTTATAGTAAATTCTTTTACATGGTTGATTTCGGACATCGTTTTCGGCTAAACTCATCCGAGTAGTTTCAACTGATTACCACTTGCTATATGTGCCAACATCAAGATCTTGAAATGAAGAAAATGTTGAGCAGTTTAGCCTCTTTTAATGAAATCGAATTTAGCAAGTTCGAATTCGGATTCAGATTTGAGCTATTTTGGATTCGGCTTGGATTCATATCCATTCGGTATCCAGTACTTTGACAGGCCTAGTCCCAAGTGCCTAGACCCGGATGCTAGAGTCCAATTGGTCCATGAATCTGTGCCACTAAATTGTCCTATAATACAAAATACTGCCCCATCAATGAATCTGTGCCCCTTTATACAGAATACTGGACCTATCCCTCAACTTCTTCCATGCTTAGTAAATTACTCCCTCCGTCCGAATTTGTTGGTCCACAAACATACTTTTTCAAGTCCGAAAATACTTGTCCATTTTCAAAACTTAAAGGATAAAGTATGGAGAAAGTACACAAAAAGTAATGGAAAAAAAGTTGAAATTTCCAAAATGGATCAACAAATCCGGACGAGGGAGTAAAATAGATATACACTGGACCTGTATTATCATAAATGGACATGGAGGCGGTGCAGCAGAAAGTTGGGAGGGCAACTTGCTTCATAATTTGTTCAAGCGGTCAGGCCATGACATCAAAGGAATAGAAGAGACAAAGGAGAGCACAACCCCATCTCTTAAATTGGTGATTTATGACGAATGGAACGATTATCCAACCCATTCTAAGACTTGTCACACAGACGTGCCACCCCGACAGTTTACGCTTCTTGAATGGAGTATTTTTTTTTTCTAACGGTTAGGTGACTCAGGCTAGCTTATGCACTCCTCGACTATTTTCTTTGACTATTTTTTTTTTCTGGATTCTTCTTTTTCCGGTCAGGTCAAAGGCAGAGGACATCCACACTGCGATTAGGACATTCGTAAAAGATTTCTATATTAAGGTCTGGCCCCAAGAGATTATCAAGTTTCGAACTCACGATATCTGAATTTCAAGTTCTCCTTGTTGTCACTTGAACTATTTCCGTGGTTTCTCGAATATTTTCGAGAGAGAGAGAGAGAGGAGCACACAAACAGATGCCCATTGACTATTGAAAAGAGTTTAAAAAGAAGTCAAATGATTATCCGAATCCGGCTGAAACGGAACCACATGATTCATCCTCTCACTTTCTTCTAAGTTTCTCAGCCACATGATGTTTAGGGTGGGCAGAACAAATGTAAGTTTCACATGCACAAATACTTACACGGCATATGGAGCCATACTCCTCTTGATTGTGCGCAAGTGTTTGTGCATAGATTTGTTTTCATAATTTGGATATCTAGACCAACTTACAGGCGTCAGTATGTGAGGATCAATTTTGGGGATTAATCTTACCGTATACGTCTTATACCGTGGTTCATCGCTGTAAATCGAAGTCGACTTTGACACGCATGGTTTAAAGTTCTTTAAATTTGGTGGTTCCTGGTTTACATGGATGCTCAAAGAAGAAGGGGACAGGAGAACTGTAAGAAAAGAAGTTAGGAAATTACTGCATTGGGAATTTGGCTTTTAATGGAAAAATAAAAAGACAATATGGTTATTTAATTGCAAAGGTTAGTGGTTAACAAATTAACCATCTGGTTTCCTAACCTAGAACCAACAACAGCAGACCAGTCCCCAACTTTTTAAGGAATCTCCCATTGCTTAACCCAGTTGCTCAAACAAGAGGATAAATGCAACATGACAAATAGAAATCATTTATTAGAGTATTATAAATTTATAAGTGTGTTCACTTCAAAGAAAAAATAAAAATTATAAGCATGTTGAATTTGTAAAGTCTCATTCGACTTGTTTCGTGATTCGCTCATCAAATGCGGTACTATGGTATTTGATAATCTAGAGACCGTTCGATACGATACAACTGAAAACTGATATAAGTCATAGATGTAACCAACAACATAATTAAGGAATCACATGAGAGATGTATTTTCCTACCATACTCACGTAAAATATGGGCACGTAAAATATGGATTCTTGCTAGTTTGATAATTCTTCGGGTCATTGTAAGCACGTTGGTTCAGACCAAATCCACAACAGTAAATTAGGGCAAATGTACCCCATGTATACAATTTTGATCCTTAAAATTGTGATTAGCCATTGCATGGATCCCCAAGGCAACTCCCTAGGGGGAGTCACTACTCTGGTAAGGAAAACTTGATGAAACAAATTTCTCTTATCAACAATTAATCCTTCAGAACTCTAATCCCCTTCTCAAGTCATTAAACTACCCAAAACTAAGGGTCTGTTTGGAACTTATAAAACATACTCCCTCCGTCCCATTTTCATAGTCCAGTATTCCTTTTTGGGACGTCCCAAAATGTTAGTCCACTTTCCAAAATAAACAATAGAAAGTTAATGAAGTTATATAATTACCCTTTTGTTTGAATTAAAGTACTACTACTTCATCAATCAAATCACCTTTTTGAGAGGACATAAATGGAAAATTGAACACTTTTTGGTGTAATCATTGTGTTCCCTTAAAAAGTTGGAATCCCCAGTGGAACTATGAAAATGGGACGAAGGGAGTAAAAGAAATGTAAGGAAAATTTTAAAAAAATTCCTCTTTGTGCAACGTAAATTTATCTGCCTATTTTCTTTTCTTCTCTCTCATTTCCGTAAGTTCCAAACACAACGTAAATTTCCCTAATGAGCCCCACGATTAATCATCTCCATGTACCGATTCAACGACTCCTGTCTCTGCAACCGCATCTCCTCATTGAACTTCTTTATGAACGCTTCCACGCGCCGGTTCAACTCGTCCTGACTCGGCGACGGCTCCCTCTTCAACTTCCCCGACCCGGACGGTTCCCTCCTCAGCTTCACCGGCGCGGCGGCGGACCTGTCGTTGAAGGTTTCGGATTTGAACATCGTCTGGTCGTCATGTAGTACTTCTTGCAAGTGGCCCACACGATTGTGGGTTTCCCACGTGTCGGATTTTTTCAGGTGCCTCGCGAGAGGCATCGGGCGACCTTCCGTGATCGTCTTCCACGTGTTCTCGAGCGTCTCGTGCCGCTTCGGTTTTGTTACTCCCAATGTTCTACCACCTAAAAAACAGTAAAAGAAATATTGGAGGTATCCATTCTCAAAAATGAAAATGTTGAAATTACTTATTTACGGTGTACCCATCAACCGTTCGATCGTATTTTGGACGGTATTTTTGGCATTTTTGATTTATTTTTATCGGACAATCGATAGGTGTGCGGCACCGTGCACAGCACGGGTGTGCGCACCACCCCCGGATTCCTCATTTACCCTGAAAATTCAAAATTCAGAATCCAAAAAAAAAAATCACTTTATAACCCGTCTTCTCAAGTGAACATTAATTTTATCAATGCAAATCGTAGAAATATTACCGAAAAGATTATTTTTTATATTTCCAATCGCACTTAATTACTCCCTCCGTCCCATATTTGTTGTCCATTTTCACTATTCACTGCACCTCAAAAAATTGGTTATATCTTTCAATGTATAATGTTATATATATTCAATATGGATCTTGTTTGATAGTTCTCGATGAGTACTATTAAACAAAATTTTCAAAATTGTAAAACACATTATAGATTGAGAGATATAAATAATTAAAAAATAGCACGCAAACCTGTAAATAGACAACAAATTTGGGAGAGAGGGAGTACTAAAATATGATATGATTCATTATTATAATGGTAAACAATCTTGTCGATTACTATTCGCATTACAAGCAAAAGAAAATTGATTTCGCTCACCCTTTTTTACGATTCAAACTCTCTTTTTATTCATCTGAAGTTACTAAATACTTCGGATTGTAAGTAAAAGTGTAATTTCAAGTGAGAAAAATAAAAAAAATGAGCGAAAATGGTAAGAAAAAAAAAATACTTGATATACCGAAACCTCTCAAATTTTAAATCTTACTCCCTCCGTCCCAATTTGTTGGACCCTTTTGGGAAATCCAACTTATTAAGGGTGTGAAAACTTTGTATTGTCTTTTCTGTTTTGCCCCTAAGTCCATCGATATTAACGTTACCAATTTTGTGGGGCTAATTTTTTACATGAAACTCGAAACACATGCAATATGGATCTTGTTTGATAGATATCAATTAGTTTTATTATACAAAGTTTTCAAAATCATAAATACCGATATAAAATAAAAGATAATGGACAAACCAATCGCGATGGAAAAAATACTTTTAAAGAGTAAAACTGGAAAGTGTTCCTGTTTTGATAGATATTTTTAGAAATAAGACATATATTTTGGGACATCCGAAAGAGGGTCCAACAATTTGGGATTGGAGGAGTATCTTTCAGTCGAAAGTCCTGTTAAAAAAATTGCCATTTTTGTCCACAAAAACACAAACCGACATGTTGGCGAAAATGTACAGGAAAATTTCACCGAAAATGTACCTTCAGGAATCGATTTCACACCCTTCCGATGACCGATCCTCCCTGAAACCGGTGGCCTCTCATAAGACGCAACCGAATACTCCGTCGTCGAATTCTGCTGTGGGGACACCAAGGACGTCAAAACTGCCACCTCATCCTCACCGCCGATGATCGCATCCTCCTCCATAGCAGTCAGAGCCAACGTCGTCGTTTCCGCGCTCTCCACCTCCGCCACCACGCTGTCCACCACCCTTCCATCATCCACACCAAAATCCTCACCTTTCACAACGTCCACCTCACCATACCCATACGCAAACTCCGGCTGTACCTCCACGACCAGACCGCTCTTCTCGTCAACAGCACCGTCGTACACCGCCGCGTCGTAATCAGCAGACACCTTGATCGGCGCCGGATAAACCACCACCGTCTCCGGCACCGGATCGCCGACGACGACGACCTTACTATTCTGAAGCTTGGACGAGGCTACGATCGTGATTATGATACCGTTGATGACAACGTAAAGATACGGAGGCCTGAGCCACGCGAGGACCGTTTCGGAAAACGCGAATTCCATTACGATCGGAATGGATAGTTTCAAAATCACGGCCGTGAATAGAACACTCGTTGATATCATCACTACTCTCACCGATAACTTGGCCATAATTGTAATACTATGATTCTGTTTCGTTCGGTACGTAAGTTTGCCCAAACACCTTTTTATAAAACAAACATGAAAAATTGACTATATTTGGTACGCGTAAACTGATTTGAATACTAATGAGTTAATGGAAATGGTGATGTCGGCTTATATATACAGAGGACGAAGGGAGGGGGAAAAGGGGAGGGAGGAATTTATTGGAAGGTGTGGGCTTTTGGAGTGCTTGCGTTTGGTATAGGGATGGGTGACTAGGCCGCCCCAACTCACCGTATTATATACGAGTCCAATGCTTGGCCCACTTAGAATACCCGATTGCGTGGACCCGTGGTCCTCCTGAGATGGTCTTGTGGTGACACGTGGTTGAGTTTTTCCTACCTTGTTCTGAACTGTGAAGTGTTCAACTTTTTAGTATTTTTCTTTTGACGCGTTCGAACTTCAAATGTGGAGTATATGCTTAATTTTAAGTGTGCACTCCAACCGGTGGAGTGGATGGAATTGGAAGCATAGATGGAATCAGAGGGAGGTCAGTAGGGCGGTTGTCTCATAAGAGAAAAAAAAATCTCTAGTATTACAAAGAAAAATATTTTTTCCCAATAAAATATATAGGCTCGCTCCTGTAAAGTATTTTAGAAAAAAAATTCGCCCATGCATAGTAACATTTCTGGCTCCGTCCCTGATTGGAAGCAGGGTCTCTGTAGTGTCTAATTTGAGTTGTACATCTGAAATATTAGCTATTGAAAACACTTTTAGACGACTCAAATTGGATACTAGAATCCGTTTCTCATGGGATCTTACATAGATCGATGGGATTTGTACGTGTCTTACAATTCCTCTTCTAAAATCTTGTTTTTTTCAAAATGTAATTATAGAATTCACTTTTTTTTGGGAATTGATATTGTCACTCAACTTTTCTCTATTGACACTTCTTTTTTTGTCCCTATTAGGTAAAGTTACTCTTGCATTTTATGAATAGAGACAAAAAAAGGGAGTGTCAATATCAATTTCTTTTTTTTTTTGGTAATTAATTGAAATTATATCATACTACCATTCACTAATAAGACACTTGCAGACATCATGATGTTTTACATGATGGGTGCTACTAAAATAATGTTATATTACGAGTACTCTTGAATTTTCCTGCAGAAAAATGATTTCTTGTTAAATTTATGTCGTTAAAGTGGGGAGGCATAGCAAAACAAATTGCTCGATCAAAGACCATTTGAATTGGCATAATCATAAAACTGATGTAACGTGATTCAACTCCATTTCTATGCATAATGGAGTTTACACGAATTTTTTTATTTCTATTACGGATAATTCAGTTAGAGAGAAACTCAGTAACAATAAAAATAATAGAGTAATAAAAGATTTGTGTGCCAAGTTTCACTTTGTCACTTCTCCTGATTGATTGAGTAACAATCATTGTAAATTGGACGAAGTTCACTCCGCCAAAACGAAGACTCTATTACGTGATTTAGTATTAGATCTGAACTTCATGGCTCAATTGTCAAAAGTCGGCATGGAATGTTAAGATTTGGGCTGCCCCTTATTGGCTAGTCGGCAAGAACCAAGGTTGGTTAAAATTTGGGTTTGGGTTGCTCCTGTTGTCTGACAAGTGACAAGCAGCCGAAATCGAGGTTCCTGAGTACCCCATCTGCACGGTTGATCCCAATTATTTAAAAGTATTTTGAAGATTCTTTCAGAACTCTTTCCCGAAAAAATCTTTCAAAAATCTGGATCATTGATTGTTAAAAAAGACGATTACGATGAGCGTTATACTGTATAGCATCGAAGGAGCTTGACCCTCCGAATCCACGAGAGCCCTCATCCCTAATCTATTCTTCCCAGAGAAACTCGCCGCATTTGATGCCCTATTAAAAAATTTTTTTTTTTTTATTCTCAAGCTTTCCCAAGATCTAGAAAGTTAATAAAAATTTCTTGGTCTAATTTGGATAATCTATTTAGAGAATCTGACATGTTCTAGTCTAGTCTCTTTTTAAAATGCAAAATCCCAAACCGTGTTTGTCAGAATTAGTGAGATCGACTAATTTTAAAATACAGAAATAACACAATTTTCCAACTGCAATCTTAACTCACCGCATGTCTGAGCACAGTTCCAGGATCCTAATTGAGGAGTAACTTAATTTAGTAAAATGGGTGCATTGGTCCCATGCATGTCTCTCTGCACATGACAAAACAGCTACTAGCTTTAGTTTGAAGAACCGACACTACACTTTTCAGTAAAAAAATATACTGTAGCATGTGGACTTAAGGAAAGGATATTATACACAGTACACAAAGTTTAGGTCTTAATCGTATTTATGTTCCGGAATTAGTAAAGGTGCACGGAACTTGGGCCGGACATACGGTTATAAAAAAAAAAATCGTCTAAGTTCTATTTCTATTTCCATTAATTTTTTGTTGCCCGGGATTAATTTCTGACTTGAATTATTGGGGGATGACATTCGGGATCCCCATTGTGCCAAAACGAGCTCTAGTGTACAATTTTGAAGTAATAACTTGTTAAGTATTAATTATTGAAGGAAAAAGTCCCAAACTTTACACCCCACGGGAATGAAAAATTGGCTTTCTCAATTTGCTTTTCGTTTCTTGGAGCACATTGATGATTTATGCCCCAAGATCAAGTAAACTTTGGTGCCCCTAAAATGAACTCTAAGGCACACAAGGCTTGTAAGTCTCCCCTAAACCATTATCAAAACCTAGAGACTAGAGTATGCGAATTAGCAAAAGATTCAACCATTTTCACAACCGAGAGATTTTTTGTTCTTGTTCTAGTCGTGTTCTTGTTGGATTTTTCTCTTTTTTTTTCTCATATAAATTATCTTTAGTACACAAATTTGCATCCCATATCATGAGTTCGCATAGATCCTTTTCTGGACCCACATAGCTGATCAATATTCGTACAGAAATTATGATTAACACGGTCGAAAGACCAACGCTGCAAAACAGTAACAGTAGTGAAAAACCAATATAGTCCACTCAAGCAGGGGCGGAGATAGCCACACCGAATTTCCTTTAGTTATATACATCAAAGGGGAATTTGTAATGGAATTTAACTTAAATTCTAATCTTAGACGATTTTTGAGTTTTGAAATGAAAACACGTCGAGTTTTACTTTGATAGATTGTTAAGATACTTTTCTTCTATTTTGATCTTTTGGAATATGTATTTTGGCTTTTTCTTTCAATGTAAAATGCAAAGATACTGGTAGTTATTTACAATTGAAAGATATTTGATGTTGGATTTTTTTTCGTTATAGTTCCTTCCCACCACCCCCGCCCCAACCCCCGGCGCCCGTGGCGGGACTCATAATCCAAGCTCCGCCATTGCACTCAAGACCGGCTTTTGCAGGAGTTAGATTCTGCATCAAGCTGAAGTACCAGTTTCGTCGTTGATGCCGTCGTCGCTACGTTGCTGCCGAGAATCTACTACCACCACCTTCTTCAGAAGCCATTGGAAGCCGGAACTCGAGACCCATCACAGAGTTATGTGAAAAGGAAAATTTTAAATCAGAGGAGAAGAGGAGGCTTCTAAGATTAAAATTATTGGTGAAAATGAAAAAAGAAAAAGAAAAAAAGCTTAGCACTTATCTTTACACTAGTGACAATCTCTATATGTCCTTGTCTTTGGCCAATTCTCTGCCTAGATCAACAGAGGCGAAAGTAGCTAGGGCTGAATTGTAAGTGGGGTCAAGTTTAGTTGTACTGTCTGTGATTAGAGTGAGAATAAAGATAATTAATAGATATATTATTATTATTTTCTATCATTTGATGATAAGGGAGATAATCCAGGAAAGTGAGATTAGCTAATACCACCTCCTTAAAGTATTACTAATTAATCTCTCACACGGGGGTACGAAATGGGAAAATAATTCCACATTAATTGTCTAGTCCAATGGTTAAATCCCAGATGTGCCAAACAAAGGATCCCAACTAAGGAATAATGAAAAATATTTGAACCCTAATGTCCCCTTTTAATCATAGTCTCATATTCCTAGTCCTGTAATCAAACAAGCCCCAAAAGTTTTGCTTTTTGAACATAATCAAACATAAGTAGCTGGGTATAGTTGCTTTTTTTGGGGGTAAACAACATATAATAATAATAATAAGTTTTTGTCGGCAAAAAATTATTGGTGTAGTAATTATGACTCCGTCACAGCTTAAGAAAGCTCATCAAGGAAGACCGCATTTCTGTATTATTTTGGGATAATTCTACGGGTACCGACAATCGGCGTACCGATGCACGGGATTGGTGGTCCGCGAGTCCATTTTCAGGTTCCACAAAAGTAGTACTCTGTACATTGGATCAAACACTTGCAAGTATCCGATTCAATATTAGCCACTCGAGCAAATATTTTAAAATTAATGAATCGTGCAGATCATGAATTGTATGGAACTCGGAAATGGAGCTCGCATGCCAATATGTGCACGGTACCCATCGATGGATTCATTAATTTGATTGTCCAACGCAAAGATAAACCGATATGTTGTTAGTTATCCTCGTTAGTCCGCCCACACCCTAAAGCACTTATGACTAATCCTAATGGAGCAAATAAGGTCTCGCCAAATGGAGTATTAACACAAAGCCCCAATCACACAAGTAATCATGATTTGTATAACAAAATACTCAAATGGTCAATGGAGGAGGGTGGATAGAGAGTCGATGATGTTTCAGCTACCAGATAAAGATTAAGGGGGAGATTACGTGGGACATGTTACGAGCGTACATGTGTGTACCCAGTTGATTTAGATCCCTCACCTATTCCCCCCTGTCAACGTCGTTAACTGTTCCATTCGAATGCTGATTTTGACTCGTTCGGACAGGGAATTTTGATTAATTATTGTTTGATATTGAACCTGTGGTGCTAAAGAATTGAGCACGCAAATATTTTTTTTGTGAGTGGATGTAGACGTACTGTCAGATATTCATGTAGTATGTTTTTGCGAAAAATGAACTCAATCGAATATCTTTAGGTGACTCATCGGAGCACAAATAACTTGAAAAAATGGTATTGATTCAGTATTTGTGTCCATTTTTGTTCCATTTCTTTTCATGTTATTTATGTTCCGATGATGCAATTAAAGATATCCAATCGACTTGGTTTTCGATACACTTGTAGTGCTCGACGAGCTCTACGCGGTGAACTTTTCCGATTGTCGAAAAAAGGCCGGCGAGGCCACACCATAGCTGCACAGCAGCACCCCAAGGTCCGTGGACGTCGGGATTTCAAATTTGGTCGAATTAAGCTCTTTTAACCTTCTTTACTAACAGAAGTTTCATTTTCTACGAAAAAATTAACAAAGTAACCAACTCTTTTTCCATGCGCATTCGCTCGAGCAGTTTGTGATGCCTCCCTAGTAAAAAAAAAAAAAAAAAAGAGGCAAGTAGCCAGCTTTATTGGATATTTTTTGAAAAATTGCTCACATTATTGTGTGATTGGAAAAGGATTGGGTTTCTCAGCCTTCTCCCTCCTCTCTAACAAATGACATTAGAAATAGTTGATCTTTGGTAGCTCAAATGTTCGAATCAGCTTACATGCACTTCGATGAATCATGAAAGTCCAACATATCATTTTTACTCTACTCATGAAAATAGAAATAATTGATCATGATAACGAAAAATACAAAACCAAAAAGCAGAGCCACTTTCAAAGTGATGCGAATTGACTAGGTAAACCACTTTTTGCTGATGTTGGAAAGAGTACTTAATGGTCACTCAAAATTAAGAATAAAATTATAGCTTCATCAATTTCTTTTACTACCTTTTAATCTTTTATCCTCTACAAACTATGACCACATACCCAAAGGGCTTCATCAATTTCTTTAAGTAGCACCTTTTATCCTTCAAAAACTAAGATGAGAAAGCATTAAGTGATTGTCGCTCATTAGGTCACATGTTCAAATCTTATAGATGTCAAACATTTCAAACCTTGGAGCTACTGGAGGATTTACTCAGTCGTTAACTTTAAGACCTCGATGTATTCGAGGCACACGCAAATTGACCCAGACATTCGTTCATAAAAAAAATACTTCATCCGTCCCTTTTTAAATGTGTTACCTGAGAATTCCGATTATTTTTCTCTCAAATCAACTTTTACAACTTATTAACCCTTGACACTGGGATTTGGTGTGGTAATGTTAGGTATTGAAGTTTTGAAGTCCAAGTCACCAGTCTCTTCCATTCCGTTTATAGCCACAACTATTGACTGACAATTATAGTCCCATCTTTTTCTTTGTAGTAGCTGACAATTTTTTCTTTTCATATTATTATTGTGTCCACACTCCCACCAACTGACCTGTTATTTTCTCCAATAATCGGCACTAGTTGCCAATAACATTTTGTTTTATTTCCATATTTTTCTACGCCAAGATACTCGTACGAATTGTCTACAATCTCATTTTGCACCTCAAGTTTGAGCTTTCAATTCTCCACCGACCAATCCTCACACAACCAAAAAATGAGGTGCTCCAAGTTTGTTCTATTTTCCTTTCACGTTTTCTGGGTTTTTTTTTTCTTTCCCTTTCTTTCTAAGAAAACAAGAAGAAAAATGAATCAAGCAAATGAGAGAACCCGACAAATAACACGCAAATGCAGGTCGTTCGTCCACCACTCACTGGTGGACTACTAGTGGACGATAACACGCAAATGGGAGTCGTACCCCCGACCATAGACTTTCTGAAGACCCTAATTCCCAAGTAACTATCACTGCGGCATTTCCTAAGGTAACACATTTCCGCTACTATTGGATCAGTACGAATACAGAAGGTTATTTTACTAAAATCCATGTCCTATACCCCTACATCCAAGCATCCAACGACGATTTGTTAGGATGCTCCTGACCTTTCAAGTTTACCCTATCAAGACAGCAAGATTATGCTTAAAAAAGACAGCAAGATTATCTCATCTCAATACAAATTCACATATTTTCTATAACCATAATCCATCCAAAACAAAACAGCGTAGTGGGATCAATGAATCGGAACCCCACTTATTACTCCACCCACATACGCCTATCTCATAAAATGAATCCACCGCCCGTATTGAGAAAGCGAGAAGTAAATACGAAGACAAAGAATAAGAAAAAGAGAAAAGTGCCGCCTCTACAACATACAAAGAGTGTACACATAGGAATAACCTTCAAAATGCTACTTTCTGTAAATGGACTCCTTCAGCATGCTACGGTTTACAGACTCCTTCAGCATGCTACGGCTCAAGCCAAAGAATCAGTTCCCCACAGCAGCATCTCAGGATTTTGAGAAAAACCCTTGTGTCAACGAAGAGAAGTCGTATTCGCTTCCCTTCTGTGTAACACCAGAAGATGAGATTGGGGATGCTGATGGTGTTTTAGTTGTTCCGGTAGATGCCACACCATTAGTAGAAGCATTTTGCCCCATATTATAAATGCTGCAATGAAGAAAAGGGAAAGGATAAAATTCAATTTTCCATGCAAGTGCACAGGATCTCTACTTTACATGCCCATAGGTGTCGAATAACAAGGGTATATCATATGTCTAAATGTTGGATTCATTTAATTTTCATTTCAAGGATATCAGGACATTGCAAAATACTCCTTTTCCTTAACATAATCTTACATTTTGAAGAAAGGTGTGAAGACGAGTATTCCCCTGATTGTGGATTTTAAGAACCATTTCCGTGGAAAAATAGATTCCACAAGAAACACTACACTGGTTATGAATTATGTATGAAAAACTAAGCAACTAAAAGCCCTTTCTTGACTGACACCATGATTGGCCGATCACAATAAAAAAGAAGTATTCACATTCTGGAAACCATATTGATCCATCAAACATCTGGTTAATAAAGCCATCAGATTGACCCTTGAAAGATGGTGAAAAGTACCTTGCTGATGGAAATGGCACAGAGCTCCCAACTGGCGGTGTCGATCCCATGTTTCCCATCTGCCTCAAAGGCAAAAATAACATGAGTACTCGAACTCGATACAGACACAACAATGTAGACTTCAAAATATTCTACCTGCTGCATGTATTTCTGTAGCTCATTATTTCCGGCAGCAGGAGTCATCATTCCAGGAAACTGGAAACCAACGTTCGGCCAGTTTGGGGTGGGTAAGGTTGTACCATTTGGCCCGGGTTGTTGAGCATTTCCAGCAAAATTGGGCAACACACCACCTGCTTTAACTGCAGCAGCCATAAGAAGGGACTGCTGCTGTGCCAACATTGCAATTTGCTGTTGGTGAATAGCAAATGGCGACACCATATTGGACTGCAAAACATGCATGGTATAAGATTAACTACACCAACTTCCTAATTTGAAGTACCAGCAAGCAGTAAAGTAATCCAAAAATATTGTCGTTGTTGGTCCATCACTTGTCTATTAACAGAGCATTACGATATCCATTATTAAACACCAACCGTAAGCTATATTTTACCACAGAAACAAAACTTCTTCCATTTATAAAGACAATCAGCAATTTACCTTATCAAAAAGGCTCATAATATCAGTTTTAGCATCTTTTTGAGGCTTTTCCGAGACCGCAGAAACTACAGAAGGGGAGTCTTGAAACAGATCTTCAATACCAGAAGTAGAAGGCGTCTTCTTAGCATCTGGTTCTGTTGAGACAGTTTTATCAGCAGCTGATCCTTCAGCAGCCGCTGCAAAGGGTCAACAGATGATCAATAAATGTAAGGACACCATGAAAGTAAAAACAATCTTGCTCAAAATGAGGCAACATAGACATACATTGGAAACCTGCCCATGCATTATCATCAGCAGAGGCAGCCTCTGAACTACTTTCACTAGGACCATCCATTGAAAGCATGTTGAAAAGATCAGTAGCAAAATCAACTTTCGGGGGAGAGACATCTGGACTACATTCTACTGCCTGCTTTGCCGACTCAGTAGACATCACTATTGGTTCTGACTTCTGAATGACTTGTTGAGACTTTGGCGCTGGAGTAACCTATATGGAAGCCAATTCAGTAAGGCTCGCCATTTCAAAGCTTTATGCCGCACATAATGAAGGACTATCATTACAACCTAAACATGCAATGCAACAAATAAGGAAGACAAACAATGAAAGATAGTATTCTACATACAGGTTCGGGTCCTCTAGGGGGTACAGGTAAACTAATTCTCGTAGCCGGAATGCTCTGCCTCGTACTATGTTCTTGAAAGTTTCTTTTCCTTTCCTCAGATACATTTTCAGAACTGCTACTACGGCCATGTCCACTCCTGTCCACAGGTATGTGCCGCTGCACAGAAGCCTTGTCTTCCAAAGCTCTAGCAGGGGACTTTGTATTGCTGTCTTTAGGAATCCATCTTTTATCTTCATACCTTCATCAAAACAAACAGGAGTTGTCCACTTAAGGCTGAACAGTAATTAGAATACGATAGCAGTCATTTATTGTGTTTGCCAACGTGAATGGGATAATAAAAAAGGTACAAAAACATACTTTGCACGAATGAAATTCTCAATCCCAACTCTATCATAATTAGGCGGTAGCTCTGCTTCCCAATAGCTATTCGACTTCTCATTTCCCATTGCTGCATATGGAAAAATCACTATCAACAACCACTACTTTTCTAAATCTTGAACCAATATCAACCAAAAAGAATTGAACATGTGTATTCAAGAGAAGCTCACACTGAATAAATGCAACCTGTTCAGGAAGCCATGTGTCCAGGGTAGCAGATCTCACCTGTGAAAGAAACCATCGATCAATAAAGACGCATAATAATTCCTGCTTGGTCAACTCTGTTTTGAAATGAACAATTTTACAGCTCTAGTGTTGCACCTATTTATCATTTTATTTCAACCCGTGGCCCAGCCACCAGAGGGTTTGGAAACTTCCCAACAAAGAACATAACACAAGAAGGCGCTAAAATCTGGAAAAGGGCATTGACAACCCATCCAGATCTATAGCCACACTGATAGCATGCGAACATATACATCCAAAGGCAACACAATCACATAACTCATGGAGATTCACCAAACATAACAGGGGACAATGCCATGGCATCGGTAGCTTATCCTTGATGATTAGTTTACACGAGCAATGGTATCAATAAGTCATGCAGACAACCTAAAAAATAACTGCAATGGAAAAACTAAAAATACCTGCACCTTAATCAAATTTGACTTAAACCTGCTATCCAAGACTTGGTAAGTTTATGCACGTGATATAGTAAAAATAGTACCCCCTCTGTCCCCATTTTATAGTCCCTTTTGGGGATTCCTCAAATTAATAAGGGGGCATAATAATCACTGTACTTTTGAAAACATGTTTTTCTCATTTTACCTTTCAATCATTACATTTTCTAACTTTTTTATTATTTTTAATTTCAAAATATAAGGGTAAAAGAGGAATTCCTTAGGGATCGTTTGGTAACGTTTATGTTTTTTGTTTTTTGTTTCTAAAAAATTAAAAGTAGAATCATGTTTATTGTTTATAAAAACAAAAACAAAAACAAAAAAACATGTTTGGTAATAAAATTTCTGTTTTCTGTTTTTTTTTTTTTTTTTAAACGACCCTGTTTTAAAAACAAAGCAAATCACCTTTTTTGTGTTTTGAAAATTTTCAGAAATTTTGAAAACGTTTTTATTAAACACAAAACATAAATAACTTAACAAACACATTTTTGTTTTTAGTTTTGAAAAAAATTGAAAACAAAAACAAAAAAACAAGAAACAAAAACATTACCAAACGCCCCGCCCCCTTAACAATTACCCATTTAGTTTTGAAGTGGGGCAATATTTTTGGGACGACAAAAAGTGCCAACTGGGACTATAAAATGGGGACGGAGAGAGTATACATAACAACACATTCAGTATTCTGTAATTTCAGGCAGAAGGTTAGCATCGAATAAAGCCACTAAAGAAACTGCAAGGCATGCTAACACAGAGTAAAAATTTGGCTCAAGGGTGTTCAGGCCTTTAGCTGAGCAGTCCCTAAAACATGAGGTAGCTCCAGTCGCCAACATTCCCAAATGCAGGTGATTGACTCAGATAAATCAGCCTGATGGGTGACCCCAAAAAGGAATGGAGAATAGGAATGAAAATACATCGTCATTTCCTAGTGGTAGAATCAGTATCCATAATCAAACACTCTCTACTCTTTCTTTTCTCTTTATTATGCAATATGCATAAAATAATCTCTATACTTGTATGAAATACGTGTATCATTAAGGCTAATATGTATAAACACTGCAACATTTAAGGGACCCAACAAAAACAAATTCCCCAATGTCATTGAGCATATTTCAGTCCCCTAGAACAGAATGCCAATGCACAAACTATCACCTTCGATATGTGGACTCCAAGACTTCTGTGGATTCCAGAACATTGCATACATATGAAGATGCCAAGATTGACACTAGCCCACCGCGGACCCCTGCAAAAAAACTGAGTCAATGCCAGGCTCAAAAATCAAAAACTAGATAGCAATTATTGTCCACTCAATGGCATGTAGCTACTTCGTAGGTAATGAACTGATATCATTATTTTCTAATCTCAATTCATCCATATTTAGTGCATAATTTTAACAATTTCGTCATTTTTCATAGTTTCCAGAAACATACTTGCATTTGCAGTCAGCGCATTCCCTGTTTTCTGGCAATTTAAGAAGCCCTTCCAGTATCTGAAAATGACGACACAAAAAAAAAAACCTGATTACATTGATCAATGTACGTAAATGAAAAAGGGTACAAGCTATGGATGATGAATGGCAACAATAGAAATTCTTTCTTAAGTAGGTAGGGCCTTCAATCAGAAGGGCCAAGGCCTCCACTATCATATATCCCACGGCCAAAATTGGAATGAAAGAAAAAACCAACAAAAGTAACTACAAAAATAAATAAATAAATAAAAATTATGCAACAACCAAATGCAACAATAACATAAATCTTTCTTTCCTTTTTGTTTCGTTTGCTTTCTATTGTTTGTGTAGGCCCTCTAGGAATTAATTTGGAATTTGCACAAAAGGACAGTGTTCAAGAGTCAAAAGTACTTGACAAACGCTCCAAATTCAGAACCAGACCACAGTACTGGACTACGGCATCCATAATAGCATGACTTCTTCAACAGCATAGAGCAGGCACCCAAGGGACATGACCTACACTACCAGCTAAGTTTTTGAGACACTTCATTTATTTATGCCAAGTCCCTCTATTTGCTATACCCACTGAGAGCATCCAAGTTGCATTCCATCATTCAGAAAGAAGTCAAGTGTGACAATTCGAACTTCCGGAAAGAAAAACTGAGCATTTAGAGCAGGCAATAGAATCAACAGATGGGCGGGAGCAAGCACAGTAAATAACACAAATAATCCATACCAAATCACCCAAATAATCCACAGTAAATTACTGCCTTTATTCAATTCTCTTTGCTTGAAGATGTGTCTTCACTTGTCTATTTACCTAGAAGTTAAAGAAATGATCACGTCCCTCCAATTATCAATCCACTAACACAAGCGCTCGAATAATGTCTCAATTTTGCATCAGTATCAAGAAGTGCAATCTGGATCATAAAAATGAACTTTTACAGAATTTGTCTAGTTTATAGATGCAATTCTATTATGTCATATGACTCACAGCTGTCGTAATTGTGATTCTCAATACGGTGATAATCATGCAAAGGCTGCAGCAGCAGTAAAGGAATCAGGCCCAGGCATAACTTTCTATCTCAAAAGAAAGGGTTAGAGTCTAAGAGAGAACATGTCCCAAAACGTTGTACAAATGCCTGCATGACATCAGCATGAGAGCGCATCACGAATAGCATTTTCTTCCTCCCCCGCGAAGTTTGCAGGCGAAGGTACTCCAATTCTCTTGTCATCAACTGGATGACGCCCAATTTTAATGAACCAAGAGAACGTAAGTCAAGTGAGCACACTTAACCACGTGCTAAACAAATTAATCTTTGGTCTATGCCCAAAGAACAAAATCTTATGATTTCGACATGTAACTGCAATAACATCAAGGACTACGCATTTAATTTCCAACCGAAATTGCAAAGGAAGAAAGAAGCTGTCAAACAACCAAGCGCCAACAAAGAAACTCATGCCAGGTATTCAACAAATTAACACATGGAGTAGAGTTCTCAATATCCAATGACTGCAGTCACTGCACACTTCAAATACACATACATCAAGTGAGCCTATCAGCAAACAAACCTTTAACCCAAGGCTTCTGACAAATTCGAGAACCAAATTGGTGTCCCTCCTTTATTAGGGAGCAGATATAATTTTCCAACAGGCAGTCAGACCATTGGGGATCACACGAGGTCCAAGATCACCAGCACCTTCATGAGACGAGGACAGAAGAACTGATCTTTGTCTCATTTTCAATTGGTCTTTGGGCTTCTTTTAGGAATCTAATATGTCGTAGGAATCTGATATTTATTTCTATAATGAAAATATATAGTTAGCCTATAAGCTAGGCTCTTAGATACTTTTGAAATTAAGGATAAACATTAGCTTGAGTTTTAGGGTTTTCTTTTATTTTACCTCTCTTCCTTTCTTGTGCTCATTTACGATGGCCAGCCGCATCTCAGACTCTTAGTGCCTTGCCCAGACAATCACGCGAGAAAGGGACCAACAACTGTTTGATCTAACACTTCTCTAGACAGTCGCTGTTTCTGACATCAGTCCTCATAACGCAACTCCATGTTCACAACTAAGAATCCAAAACCATTAACAGCGTTGAAAATGATGCTTTATCATAAAACCGATATATCATATGACTCCTTAACTGATTAACAAAATGGGATACCAGTGTATCTTCTCTTATGACCTTAATGGCATCAGCGATGTGACTACTAGGCTAAATTCGAAGGATACGGAAAATCACAAGAAGTCGCATACTAAATAAACAGAACTAAAAATTCTCTCTTTTTTACAAGTATATCCAATTTCACAAAGAAAAGAACTAAAAATTCTCTCTCTTTTACAAGTATATCCAATTTCACAAAGAAAAGCGGTAAGGGAATGGCACCTGTATACAGAAAGGCTGCAAAACTAAAAAAAAGGTCTATATACACCCTATACACTTCCATGACTAAACTTCGGCTGTACAAACTCCCAGAATTGGACAGATAGTCCAAACTGGATTACATTCTCTAAACTTGCAGCTATGCAAAATGCTAACAAAATACTCATTATCCTATACAACGGTCTTTTTATGCAATCATAATGGTGTCACCACTTCGGTATCTCTCTCCAAGGAGCCAAGTCGAACTTAACAGAATTATGACCCAATCTTTCTCCTTTTGATTTCCGAGTTTAAGACCTCGCCAACAATGAAGAAGCTCCACGACACCCTGCGGGAACATGCAAGCAAACCTAAACACCAAAAGATTCGATAACCAAAGCTCCCAAACAACTAGACAATGAGAAAGAAAATAGGCCATCAATATGGCATCCTGCTTGCATATGCAGCACCAATTCCTACATTTTCGTCCCATAGTTCAGATTGTAAATACTAAAAAATCTTCCCTAGGGAGGCACACACAACAAAGAAAGCAACCTTCGCCCAAACACACCCCACAAAGAAATCTACCACTACCCCACACAGCACACAAACAGCCTTCCCAAAAAGCAAGGGTTAGATTGAATCCTCGACTAACCATTAGGCAGACCAATATTCCCTCTATACTTGCAAACACTTTTACTTTCTGAGTTTCCACAAACCTAAATATCCCAGCCCATGTGGTCCTCATCTCTCATTGGTAATAATTCTTCACTCAATTACCCTTATCAACTGCAAAAAAAGCATGTAACATAAATCCTTAAAAAAAAAACCACTTTGATTTCACCGCTTGTTCTCGATCATTCAAAGAAATAACAGCTGTTCACTAATTCTAATAAAATTGCCCAAAAGCCCTTCTTAATAATTCAGGCGAGCACCTCGAGAAATCCTGGGACCAATACCACCGTTCACTAGCTGGGGTAAAGCCCCGTATGGACCAGCCCAAAAGGCCTCATTAGATCCACCAAAATGTTAAAATCTGGTAAACTACATCTTTTATCCTTCTGTGGCTTTAGACGTGTAAATCTGATCGGATCATGGATTTACAACCACTACATAGCGGGAGAATAAATGAACAAAACTTTGAACCGACTAATCTACACATGACCCATTCGTCTATTTCGAACTAACTTACGAAGACCTAAATCACATCAACCAATCAGGAGATCCCTCGCTAGGACATCGGATCAGCGAATACCCAATTGAAAAAAAAAGGTAATTTGGAGCACCGACCAATCGATCGATTAAAACCTAAGATAAGGTCCGATAAATACAGATCAAATATGCGAAAGACGTAATCATCAAAATTTGAAGAAATAACGTGTTGTTAGGAGTTGAAGGTGGAACCTTTCTGTGTTTGGCATTGAGCTCTTTGCTAACGCCAGCCTTCTCGTTCATGGTTATTTGATGCGCCCAACGAATTCAATCGACACCCAAATTGGAAATCTCTCGAGGGTGAGAGAGAGAGGAAGATGAAACAATGGAAACTGGGTGCTTTCTCTCTCCTCCCTCCCTATCTGAACCGTCTGATTGTATGAACAGCGTATATGTGGAGAGAGAGAGAGAGAGAGAAAAGGGGAAAGAAGGATATTGCTTCTTCTTGACTTTTTTGGCTCTCCTCTTGGGGTCCCAAAAACAACGAAAACTTTTGAAAGGGGTCCACGCGTAAATTTGGAGTTCAAGTGGGAGATTTGAACTTGGCTTATATGTATATTTGGTCCTCAAAGTATGCTCAGAGTGTCATTTTAGTCCTAAATAATTCGAAAGTATCGTTTCGGTCTCTCATGCTTAACACATATGCTTAAATTATCCCCATAGCTAACACCATCCAAACCGTGTGTCCCCAGAAATGTTCATAACATAATAACTCGTTAGAAATGTTCATAAAATAATTGGCTAATTTGTGTATAAATAATTCCCGTGGCTAATTTCGTCCAAATGACCTTCAAACCCATTGGTATTTTATAAAATGGTTTTCAAATATAACTACATGAATTCATCAATGATTCATCAAATGTGAAATCAATGATTCACCATTAACACATACGTTGGTTTCCTTCTTCTTCCTCCACTTTCTTCACGTTCTTTGAATTATTCTTTCAGTGATCATCGTACGTAATTGTCTTTGTGAACTATGTTTCACTCAAACAGTTTATGTTGTTGGGATCCATCCCATGTGTGTGACCCGGAAACACAACATATACAACATCTAAACTTCGTACTACATTCTCTATCAAAATTTATTTGACACTATATTTCTTGGAGTACTGGAATCCTCATTGCAAGTATTTGTTTACCTTAAGAAAAAGTTATTGCTTGTGACATTTGACATCATTGGATCAATGGTCGTCGACATTTTAATTGATTCTGAGGCATTAATAATTCTACTTTTTCATAAGATTCTTGATTCTCAGACTATAAGTACTGTTGATTAAAGTGCGAGCACAATCTAACAATGGTCAATGCATTTTCTATGTACACCAAGTTTTTATCAATTGGCATTATACTACAAGATAAATTAAGACTTTGGACTAATCTTACGCAAAGGTTGCTTATCATCTTCGTAAAGAAAAGAAGCATATCATCTTCAAGCTGTCAATGGCTGCAGCTCTGTACAATCTGTGGATGGAGTTTCAAGGGGCTAGCAGCTAGGAAAATTAGTTGCAAAGTTGAAGTTGAGATCAGAGCTTGCAATTGCATTGACTCAGTTAATGTTTCAGGATCTTTCACTAAGCATTTGTGTACGGGCCTGAAGTATATATATTGATCTTAGCTGCTAAATCTATATCTAGTTTCCTTCTTTTGTGTTTTGGTTCCACTTTTGGATGTTGTTCTAGCTTTGCGTAGGTTGCATTAATTTCTGTTCTTTGTTATTTCTATCGGATGGACTTTTTATGGGATGCTCCTAATTTCCTGTAATTGGTTCTTTATTTAGTTAATACTATAAAATTTAAGTTGCCCAAAAATGAAAGGTAGATACTTTTTTTTTTTTTACTGGCAAAAGATAGAAACTTGTGATATACAAAGCAAAAGACTTACACATTATTAAGTACAGTATTGACTTGCCCCTACTTAAAATTTGTATGCCTTCATATTTTGTGCAAGCTTAGCCTATCACCTTTTGCATCATTGTATCTAACTTTAAAAAAAAAAAGTGAAAAGAATTAAATACCAATTAAAATTTTCAAGTTTAAAAACAAAAGCATTTTCTATTAGTTTATCATTTTGTTGGATTAGTGGCATACCGTCGGTAGTAGTTGATTACGAAGCATTGGTAATTCACATTCTTCCATTAAATTATCTTACTATTTTTTTTATTATGAACGTTGATTATTCAAAAATTATCTCTCAATAGTCATTGAAGTTCTCTCCCTGAATTGTGCTTCCTTGTGGATTTTATACGTAATTAGAACTGATAAACCAATGAGCAATGTGGTTTGCATATTTTAAGCATGTGGTAAACCACAAGTCTTAATGTTACCAGAAGAACGCCGATTACTGCAACCACAAACAACAAATTAAGTGTTTTAATAAAATAGGTAATAACAATGCAAAATTAAAGTTTCAAATAATTTGCTTTTATTAATTTCTAGAGCCATTGGATTGGTGACTTTTGGCACTAATTGATTAGGAGGCAGTGATAATTCATATTTGTCCATTCAGTAATCTCAATTGTACGTTCAATTATGACCCTTGATTGTTTGAAAATAATCTATTAACCATTGTTGAATTTCTTTATAACAACTATTCTCCGTTAGCAAAATGACGATAAGCCAACAACTGATGTGGTTGGCACCTGCTACTTACGTGCATAATCACCACTATCGTGTTAGGTGTCCAATTATATATAGGAGTAAGTAATAAAGCTCAAAATTTAAAGTTTGAACAAAACTTGTTTTCTAATATTTTTTTCCTAGCTGTTAGATTAGTGACCATTGGTATTCATTGATAATTCTTCTTCAATGATATATTTTAGTTTTTGACTTGTTATCGTTTATTCAAAATTAATCTCTGAATAGTCATTGAATTTCTTTGGATATATAAACTGTGCTACATTGTGCATTTTATAAAAACATTGAAATTCTAGGTAAATTCCCCCTTCAAAAAATATTATGACGACTATCTATCCTTGAATAGATGTAGTAGTCTCATGCCCTAGTTGGAATGATAATGATAGTCCAATGATTATTGTGGTTAGTATGTGCTACGCACTTGCAAAACCAATTAATATCTCATTTGATGTTCAATGGTAAAGCTTGAAGAAAATGTGTATTCTATGATTTTCTCGTATGCGTTAGATTAGTGACCGTTGGAATTAATTGATTACGAGGCATTCATTGTTATTATTATTTCCTTAAGTAATCTTAGTTTTTGAACTATTACCGTTGACAATTCAAAATTAATTTGTCATTGGTCATGGAATTTCTCTATATATATTGTGCTTCATTTGAAGTGCAAAGCTTGAACAAAATGAGTTTTCTATGATTTTCTCGCAACCGTTAGATTAGTGACTGTTGGAATAAATTGATTAAGAAGGATTCATTAATGTTCATATTATTTCCTTACATGATACTATTAGTTTTTTAATTATTACCGTTGACAATTCAAAATTAATCTGTCAACGGTCATTGAATTTCTCTATATATAGTGTGCTTCATTATGTATTTTATACAAACATTGATACTTTTGATTATTTTCTCCAGTACAAGATTCTGCCAGACGCAGCCTATCACTGAGTAAGTATAGTAGTTGCATACTCTAGTTGAAAAACATTCGTTTTTCTTATGTGAAATTGCTAAATGGGCCACATATTCTGAAGTATGACTTAAGATTTTTCACCTCATTTTTCTCTCTATAAACTTTGCTTCATTCTGTATCTTATGCATTGAAACTTCTGATTACATTCTCCATTTAAATGATAATGACAGTCTGATGGTTAATGTGGTTAGCACATGCATAGGCAATTACTATCTTATTAGATGTTCAATTTCAAAACAAAATGCGTTTTCTATGATTTTCTCATAGCCGTTAGATAAGTGACAGTTGGAATAAATTGATTCAGAGGCATTCATTGTCCATATTATTTCCTTACATGATATAAGTTTTTGAATTAACACCATTGACATGCAATTCAAAATTAATCTTTGAACGTCATTGAGTTCTCTATATAAATTAAGTATACTTCATTATATATTTTATACATTGAAAGTTCTGACTACATTCTTCATTTAAATGACAAAGACAGTCTAATGCAAAACACGTGCAAAGATGCTCAATTGGAAAGCTTGAACAAAATGAGTTTTCTATGATTTCTAGGAGCTGTCAGATTAGTAACCGTTGGATTAAATTCATTAAGAGGCATTCATTGTCCATATTATTTCCTTATGTGATACTATTAGTTTTTGAATTATTATCATTGACAATTCAAAATTAATCTGTCAACGGTCATTGAATTTCTCTATATATAGTGTGCTTCATTCTGCATTTTATACAAACATTGATACTTTCGATTACATTCTCCTTTTGAAAGATTCTGCCAGACGTAGCCCATCATTGAGTAAGTATAGTAGTTGGATACTCTAGTTGAAAAACATTCTTTTTTCTCATGTGAAATTGCTAAAATGGAACACATATTCTGAAGTATGATATAAGATTTTTTACCTCATTTTTCTCTATAGAAAGTTAATTTCATTCCGTATTTTATGCATTGAAACTTTTGATTACATTCTCTGTTTAAATGGTAATGACAGTCCAATGGTTAGTCTGGTTAACACGTGCATGGGCAATTACTATCTTATTAGATGTTCAATTGCAAAGCTTGAACAAATGCATTTTCTATGATTTCTCGGAGCCGTTAGATTAGTGAATAAATTGGTTAAGAGGCATTCATTGTTCATATAATTTCCTTACGTGATATAAGTTTTCGAATTATTACCGTTGACAATTCAAAATTAATCTTTCAACGTCATTGAATTTCTCTATGTAAATTAAGTATACTTCATTCTATATTTATACATTGAAAGTTCTGATTACATTCTTCATTTAAATGACAAAGACAGTCTAATGATTAATTTGGTTAGCACGTGCGTAGCATGTGCAAAACACGTGCAAAGATGTTCAATCGCAAAGTTTGAACAAACTGAGTTATCTATGATTTCTCGGAGCCGTTAGATTAGTGACTGTTGGAATAAATTGGTTAAGAGGCATTCATTATCCATATTATTTCCTTACGTGATACTATTAGTTTTTGAATTATTACCGTTGACAATTCAAAATTAATCTGTCAACGGTCATTGAATTTCTCTATATATAGTGTGCTTCATTCTCTACACAAACATTGATACTTTTGATTACATTATCCTTTTAAAAGATTCTGCCAGACGTAGCCTATCATTGAGTAAGTATAGTAATTGGATACTCTAGTTGAAAAGCATTCTTTTTTCTTATGTAAAATTGCTAAAATGGAACACATATTCTGAAGTATGATTTAAGATTTTTTACCTAATTTTTCTCTATATAAAGTGTGCTTCATTCTGTATTTTATACCTTGAAACTTCTGATTACGTTCTCCGTTTAAATAATAATGACAGTCCAATGGTTAATATGTTAGCAAGCGCGTAGCCAATTACTATCTTATTAGATGTTCATTTGCATAGATTGAACAAATTGTGTTTTCTATGATTTTCTCGTAGCCGTTAGACTAGCGACTATTGGAATAAATTGATTAATAGCTAGGCATTCATTGTTCCTATTATTTCCTTATATGATATTATTTTCGAATTAGTACCATGCATTGACAATTCAAAATTAATCTGTCAACATCATTGAATTTCTCTATATAAAGTATACTTCATTCTGTATTGTATCTATTGAAAGTTCTTATTACATTCTTCATTTAAATGACAGTGACAATCAAATGATTAATTCGGTTAGCATGTGCGTAGCACTTGCAAAACACGTGCAAAGATGTTCGATTGTGAAGATTGAACAAAATGTGATTTCTATGATTTTCTCGTAGCCGTTAGTGTTGTAATAAATTGATTAAGAGGCATACGCGCATGCAAAACACGTGCAAAGATGTTCGATTGTGAAGATTGATCGAAATGTGATTTCTATGATTTTCTCGTAGCCGTTAGTGTTGTAATAAATTGATTAAGAGGCATTCATATTATTTCCTTCCGTGTTAGTAGTTTTTGAATTATTACCGTTGACAATTCAAAATTAATCTTTCAATGGTCATTGCATTTCTCTATATATAGTTGTGCTTTATTCTGTACTTTAAACAAGCATTGATAATTCTAATTAAATTCTCCATTTAGAATAAGTATAGTAGTTGCATACTATAGTTGAAAAGTATTCTGTTTTCTTATGTGTAATAGCTAAAATGACCCTTATATTCTGAAGGTACGATTTAAGATTTTGTACCTCATTTTATGTGTTGTCAACTTGTCACGTATCTGATGCCTATCAAATGCGGTTAATTTGAATCATAATGGCGTTCATTTTTTTTTTCACTTCCTACCTTGCGTGTTTTTATTTTCTTGGTTTGATCCAAAAATTGATATGCATTCATGCTAGTTGACTTTTCTTTATAGTGTTATTTTCCTATGGTTGTGAATCTACATGCACTAAACACCAAATTAAAGTTGTGGTTACCTTGCAGTAAGGTCTTAGGAGATGTGAATGATATAATTGAATTCCCAAATCACATTTCGATTAGAATCTAATGTGTCTTCTTTGTTTCTTATCAAATGCTAAAGTTGCTGGTATTCTTTGGAAGCACGAAGCTACCAAGTAGAGAGAAATGGGGATGGTTGTTCACAGTCTAGGTGCAACACTGTTTAACGAGGAAGAATTAAGAGGCATTGCTAAAATTGAAAGAGGGCTGAATCATATCCAAGTGGAGTGTATAATTAAGACCAAACTCCACGGGGAACCTGCTGGAAAGTTGAAGATACTCCAGAATGGAAAACTGGAGATCAAGTGTGAATGTGCTTCCAATTGTCCTAAAGGCAAGTCTATATATGTCGTTCTTAATCATTCTGCTTTGCTTCTTATAGTGGTTATGACTGTATGATTTTGTTTGCTCAAATTAGTATATAAGATTCGCAATAAAATCTTTTTACAACGTTTAGTAATTTCACTCTTACCAACTACATCTTAACTAGTTCCAATATTACCAAGTAATTTGTTAAATTTCAAAAGATGCAATCCTATTTATTGACCATATATGGCATGTTGTTCGACATCCCAATGGATACATGCATTCTATTCTATTTATACGTGCATGCATTTTCTAAAAAAAATTGATCAGTAAGGCTCCGCTTGTTTGGGCACAAAATATTTTCCCATTTTCGCTTGTTTTGTTGGACAAAAAGTACAACTAAATGTTTTACATGTAAAAAAATTTCCATCATATGAGCGAAATTGTTTCCCTCTCAAAACTTCCGTAAGTCATTTTTAATCAAGAGCCAGTCGTTGGTCGTTCCCACATTGTTGCGCCCCTTCACCCCATTTCTCGCACACCATTACTCTCGTTGCGACTCATATGAGACAAATACCCTGTATAATTAAATCTCTCTCTCTCTCTCTCTCTCTCTCAATATACATGATATATATAAAGACATGCGTATGTGTTTGTACATATTCTGACTATATTTACGTCGAAAACGGTTCCAGTTCAACTGAATTTCTTTTCAAACGGTGGAAATTTTTTTCAATACAAATTATGTTTA
Organism: Gaultheria prostrata; assembly: GCA_036023075.1. NCBI lineage: Eukaryota > Viridiplantae > Streptophyta > Magnoliopsida > Ericales > Ericaceae > Gaultheria > Gaultheria prostrata. The sequence goes on along the minus strand of JAXBDA010000093.1, from coordinate 62,480 downwards.
AAGTTTCAATCAAACACATGAAAACAAAAATGGGAAAAATTATTTTCTGAAAACTATTTTACAAGGAAAATGTTTTACAATAACCTTTTACGCCGAAATAAACGGAGCCAAAGTTGAACCCATTTTTAGTCCAACAATACGTGCATGTATTCTACTTGAAAAGTTGTTGTGAATGATCATTTCGCGCAACAAGTTATTTTCTGTTCAAAGAATATTCATGCTTTCTTCAAGTTGTTTTCCATAAGAGAATAGTCCCCCGTGTTCGTTTGTGTTTTCTAAAACTTTCTGTAATTATCAGTTTGAATAACAGACTGAATTTATATTCGTTACTACTATCCTGACAAAATTTTCTGGAACCAGCAACTTATTGATACTCTATTAAGTTTTTTGTGAACATTTGCATGATTTAAATTCAGATAAGTTGTCCCCTTGGGATTTTCTCAAACATAACGAGAGGAAACGGATAAGCGAATGGAAGAAGCAAATCTGTGTCATAACCGAGAAAAATGAGAGAGTTCCTTTGCAAAATACGCGTCTGCTGAAGTACTATTACAAAGAGAATCCAGAGGAGGTGCAAACCCTCCGGCCAATGAAAGCTATTCATCGCGACGAGTTCATTCGCTGCTCCCAATGCGGGAAAGAGCGTCGTTTTCGCCTCAGAACAGCAGCGGAGTGTCGTGCATTCCACGATGCTTTGGCCAAAGTTAACTGGACGTGTTCTGATAATCCATGCACATTGTAAACTCTTTCTTCCCACTCCCTGGTTCATAGCAAACTTAATTCCTGTCCTAGTATAACTTTACGATGAAAATTCGACGCTTTTTGTTTCAGGAAAACTTGTGAAGATCCAGAGGAGAGACAAAGTCGTAAGATTCGTCGTGGGTGCCCTATATCTGATAGTTGCCCCGGTTGCATGTCATGTGCTTGCGTTGGCTGTGTTAAGTGCAGGTTCAAAGGTTGCCTCTGCCGCACCTGTGTTGATTTCATGGAAAACATTTGGCAATAGACTTCATAATCAAGTTGGCCCAGCCATCCGAAATTAAAGAAAAAAAAAAACTTCAGAATCGTCGTAGGATTTGTTTGGTTGATGGGTATTGGAACTTTTGAGAAACTTTCAGACTCTCTGACCATCCAATCTTTTAATTATATTCCTAGCTCGTATTTCCATTCTATTTTTTGTTGTCTAATAAATGAGTTAGTATTTGGTATTCATGCCGAAAACTTAACTTAGTGAAATTCAACAGAGTTTTCGAGGCATTCGATGAAATAAAGTGCCGACGTCAATGTCTTTTCTGGTATTTCATATTCATCTGCTGCAATATCTTGAACCGCATAGGGACCTTAGGTCTTTTGACACAGTGTTCCAAACGGGTTGCAACCTCAACCATCAAGCCCCATTCAAAACGATTTACATCGAGTCTGTTTTCCCAAATTCTAGAAATCAGCTACTGAAAACTGTTTCAACTTGGTTCCAGCTCCATTGCATTTTTTACTTAATATCTTCAATCAAGGGTCAAAGAACAGAGCTCATCCTTGAAGCTTTCCACCAGACTAACTTACCCTGTGTGAACACTGTTTCTCTTATTCCAATTAGTTTCTCCAGTAACATCCAGCTGCGAAAATCGAAAGATCCTACATTTAAGGGATTTTCTACCCAATCCGTGTCGGTTTTGTCAAAATGAATCCTAAGGTTGTTGGATCATCAAATCCCGGTCGCGCTTCTGATCCCACATTGTCAAGAAGTCGTAATGCTTTATTACACCTTGACATATCAGGAGGCATACTCAGCTTGTGTTTCAATGTTATACAGTAGTATTTCAAAAGAAACACAAGCAAATACTGAACTCCAATAAAATAAGGGAATCGTGGATGAAATATACAACATGTTGATGTTCCCGTCTTTTTTGTATACTAGTAGATGTGCACGTGCTTCGCACGTGGAAGTCTTCAAATTAAGATCACAAATGACATCAGTAAGTGTGCAACTAATGTTTATGTGACTTAGAGAATGATGATTTGAAAGATTATTAATGTCATTTCAAAACATGGTTATCAACATTTACAGTATATGCCAATCACCAAACAAAGATTTTTCGAAGTAACATAACATTTGTGCCTATTTGTCATTGGTATTTGCATGCAGACAATGATTATGTTCCAATGAACAAGGTCAAGATGTAAGTAAAATACATCTAATTTTTGTACATGGCGAACAAGTGCTAAATATGACAATCTATATTTTTGGGAAAAGGGTTGAGCCAATATAAGATAGAGATAATGGGGAAATTAAATACCAAAAGAAACTTGACAAAAAAATTTCATCTGCTTATTTACCCAGAAAAAACTTCAGCTACTTGCAAGGAAATGGAGGATTTCTCAATTAAAAACCGTGATGCCATCTCATTTACCACCAATCAATTACTTGTCTAGGAATGAAGGCTATAGACCAACTTCATAGACAACTTTGAACTGGTTTATTATCTTGGAGGTAAGCGGGGATCAATTTCCTAAGTTATCAAAAGGAAAAGTTGCACCTCTTTTGTGGACTGCCAAATTAAGAAAATTCAGAACATAAAATCATTGTATTTGCATGAAGCTATAACATCTGTGCAAGAATAGCATTCATGGAACAAGTAGAGGAAATGGACGGTACTAAACATTTGTATTCCCGAAAATTACAAAGTTAGTTAGAGGGCCCAAATTACATCCTACTCCCCATGCATCTTCAAAAAATGAAGTCAGTTCTTACACAGGCTGGTCTCCTCACACCGATGCTTTGCTTCGGGAAGCGAAGGGAAAAGTCGTGCAGTAAGTAGAGAGAACATTAGAGAAAAAGTACAAGATGATATCACTGCTGTAGTTTTGAAGAATCATAAAGGGTGTTTTTGTCTCAAAGCATAACGTATTTATACTGTTTCTCAACATAGACGTGTGCCATACATATTCTGTTAATTAGAACGGAAAATTGGACTGTGCGTTTAGTCCAGAAACTACATAAGCTTATGTAGTCACGTTTAAAAGTCAAGGAGATGATCCACAAAAGCCTCAACTGCTATAGGGTAGATTGTAGAGTGGACTTTACCCCGAGAAATAACAAGGTACAAAATAGGAAAGTGAAAAAAAATGTACCATTTTCGCCACAGAAGAATGTAGTAGTGTCACAAAACTCTTCATGCAAATGTTTGACTGGCACTGTTTTCTTTTTCTTTTTCTTGCCATTGTTTGACTGTTGCTCTTTACTGGTTCCAAATGCGACCAATGTTCCTCATATCTTCATGATGTTTTCTCTAATGAAAATGTCTTTCTGATAAGTACATCAGCTCAAACCATATTCAATCTATCAATCTCTTAGGCTTTGCGTTCATCGTTACGACTTCCTGACTCAATGCTTTGGTCCCAAGCCTTCTCAATCTTCTGTTTTTTTTTGTTTGTTGGTACTTCGGAAATATAGCTATAATAACACAAGTATAATTAAATTCTCGGAGTATGGAAATATGTGATTTCAAAAAACTAAGAACGAAATGTATGATTTCAAATCTGTTTCACATCACAAAAGGAAACTTGTTAATGCGAAGGTAAATTTGGTGGTCCATTTGCCTCAAGGGTGAATAAACCCCATAAATCCAAAACCCAAAATGTTAAGTAATTGCATCGAGCAGTTGGTGTCCGTAACAGCAAAGAATGTACTCTTCATTTTTCCCCTTCTCATTTTCCAATTTTGTCTCAATTTGAGGGTCAAGATGGATGTTCCTTTCGTCGCTCGTATAGTACTTTTTTTTGAAATTTTCTCCCATAATTCCTGAAGCCTCTTTGCAAAAGTTGAAACTAAAAGCCACACCTTGGGTCCTAAATTTTGTCTATATTCTAATCTAATCTGGTGTTCGCAAAAAGTCCACAAGCGCTTATATTTTTTCAACCCAGCCCACAAACAAAATCTAGACTATTTCACTCAATTTTCCGTTGCTCCTTCCTTTGCATTTTGCTTTTACTCTCTACTCTTTATTGATAAAAAACAAACATTCAAACGTAGATAAAAGAATGACAAAGGAAAAATGACCGCGTACCATGATGAACATATCTTAAATGAAAACAAAAGGTGAATGGAAAATTAGAACAAACTGAAAACAGATCCTAAGGCAATGAATTCCAATGAACAGAACTCAAATTGATTCCTATGGAAATCAAATAAATAAATGGCAAATTAGAAGTGGTTTTCCGAAGTTTTGCAACCATGCAAAACGTTTGGCTCATGGAGGGTGTGGTCGGAAGTGATAGAAAGAGGATTAGGCCGAAACATAAACAATTCTCCCACAAAGGCCATAAGTCAAAGTTGGGATTTTCCACTAGAGGATCACCTAGGGCTATGCCAGTCATCGATGCCATCAAGGATTGCACCTGCAACACTTAAAGTAGTCCATTAGAGGATAGCCCGTTACGTAATAAATTTATGATGAGAAAAATAGCCTTACAATCAAGGTATGGTTGCAATGTGAGCAATGTACATCGATTGTTTGATCTATCACGATAAGCAGTGGCCTGAAGCTAGTCCATCTCTTATTTCATGAAAACGACAAGAACCCCACCTTGATGTTACCACCCATAACATCTACTGTTGGGTCTTCTTTGCAGTGAGACCTCGAGCATGATTTACAATCAGATAGAAAGAAAAGGAAAATACGTACTACGTCAAACATGTTTGGATTATACTCAATGCCGAGAGAAGGCAATTCGTAAAACATTTCAAGTGCAACAATTTTTGTCTACAACCAATTATGTCTTTTTTTATCGATCTAAAACCAATTATGTTAGCAATCCATCAAACACCTTAAGTGGAATAAGCCGAGAGAAGCAATTCGTCAAACACTTTGAGTGCAACAATTTTTCTCTACAACAAGTACGTTAGCAATCTATGGTGATCTGGAACTTAGAATTGTATTTAGGCATTTAGGGAACAGATTACCATGTGGAAGGCAGAAGCTGCAGTAAGAGATTCTGGGCGGTGGCCAGTGGGCAATGGTGAATGAAGAAATTCTTCCCGTCGAAAGGGGGGTTCGTCAATGGAAGTATCTCTGGAGACATCGGGTAGGAATGTAGTCACTGTTTCGTTTTAGAGGCGCTGGAGGTCGTAGAAGGCTGTTGGTTCGTTTTCTGGGATATGGCATCGTTTCATAACACATAGTACAACTCATACAATGAAAAGGCACGTTGTTTTTTCCTGTTTGGTTGGGCCACTCGTGAATACTTTGTAGGGGTATTTTTGGTAGGAAAAAGTGTGGGAAACATTTTTGAGGCTTCACCTTTAATTAAAGTAGTAGTAGATTGGCATAGTTCTTCACTTCTTCCCCTATTTAAAAAAGACGACGGTATTCTTCTCTAGTTCTCTGTGTATGGATCACAAATAGTCTTAACCAGGAATTGCCCCAGTGGTTAGGGCGAATGTCGGGTCTTGGGGTAGTCCTCAAGGTCTGGGGTTCGATTCCCCACCGGTTGAGTACTCTGATTTAAGTGGGGGGCCGTGATGGTGTGTTGCTGCGCTAGTTCCCCAAAAGGTTTGGATTGCGCAGTCAGGGCCAAAGGGTCTGGCTGTAGGGTTGTTCCTCCGTCATAAAAAATAAATAAATAAATAAAATGAGTTCTACTAGTTGTATTACTAAGCTGAATTACCCCGTTCGACCTCTACGTTGAGCCCACTGTGGCCTTTTTGTTTTTCTTTTTAAAATTCGGACCATTGATTACCGAGATGGACAGTCCGAATGTGCACTGTTGGGTGCACTACAGAACCCCGGGGTCTTTCTTGTGAAGAGGAGAATAACTTAACAGACGAGAGGTGCCAAACTCAAGAATTTCCCACCAAATGGCTCCACCTGAGGCTGCACTTGGATCTCGGATTTATAAAACAATTTTCTACAGAGCAAAAAGATAAGGCTCGGAGAAGCTACTCGAAACTCTACCAAAATATTCCATATTTCCAGGGGGTTTCCATTTTTCTTCTTTTTCCCCGGAAAACCCACAAATTCAAAATACAAACGCAGCCTAAGTCAAATTGACAGATCAAATGGGATCTTGTAGATCGTGACAACAGTTCACCAGAATATTTACTTGGGCAGAATGTCATGGCTTAATTCTTTTTTTAATGCATTAGCTGGATACGAGCATTCAAATGGAGGCAAGAATCAAATCTTCCTAAAACAATTTCACATGGGTCTACCGTGACATTAGGCCTGGAGGGAAAGCCTCAAAATTACCCTTAAAGAAATGTGGTGCCTCAAAACCCATGCAGTGCCTTCCTTCTGTGTTCTGGCATCGTGGTTGGCGGTGTTTGACTTCACTTGGGTCGACTCGTATCACAGACCAGTTAATAATTGATCACTAATCAGCACGTTTAAAGGATAGAATGTACACTGACATTTGATTAAACAAGATTACAACGCCCAAAGCATTGACCTTGGAATAAAAACCAAGCAAATCATTCAAGTGATCCAACTAAGCTCCATGTTCTTAGAATCTTAGCCCACCAAAGATAAATCTAAAGAGAATAACAAAACCCACTTGAGATAACCTATAAAAACCAGCAGAAACATAGTGTTAGCCATCTCCTAGTTAAACTCCCTTGAGAAGTCATGAAGATCTCAAGCAACGTAAATTGCTTCTTGATCATCCTGCTTCTCTTTGTATCTGGTGCAGTACAAATTAAGGCAGATTATACTACCTGCTTGAGTTACTATAGCCCGTGCGCGTACCAGCAGATTTCGTGCCCATTGGAATGCCCGAGTACAAACCCGGATGACCCATCCACTAAAGTTTGCTATGTCAACTGCGATTCACCTACGTGCAAAGCTGAGTGCAAAAGTAAGATATCTACTATACATGCTGTGTCTGATAGTTATTTCGCGTTCGTCCAACAATCGTTGCGTACACTGTAATTGTGCGTAAAAACTAACACCCTTATGTTTTTTTTGTCTTATCAGGTAGGAAACCAAATTGCAATACCCCTGGAGCTGCGTGCTTGGACCCGCGGTTCATTGGTGCAGATGGCACTGTTTTTTACTTCCATGGGAAAAGGAACGAGCATTTCAGCTTGGTTTCGGATCTCAATCTCCAAATCAACGCTCGCTTCATTGGCCTAAGGCCAGCGGGTAGACCTAGGGACTCCACATGGATTCAAGCACTAGGAATCCTTTTCGGCTCTCACAGTTTCTCTGTTGAGGCTAACAAAGCAGCAACATGGGAAGAAAAAATCGACCATCTAAAATTCTCATACAATGGCAAAGAGCTAGTCATACCCGAAACCTACCCGTCTTTGTGGGTATCCACACAAAATGACCTAAAAGTAGAAAGGACAGCGAGAAAAAACAGCGTTTTAGTTACTTTACCAGAAGTTGCAGAAATTTCAGTCAATGTGGTGCCAGTGACTAAGGAAGATGACAGAATCCATAACTACCAGATACCTTTGGATGACTGCTTTGCTCACTTAGAGGTGCAGTTCAAATTCTACAGCCTTTCCACAAAGGTTGAAGGTGTGCTTGGCCGGACTTACCAGCCAGATTTCAAGAATCCGGCAAAGCCAGGTGTTGCAATGCCGGTGGTAGGAGGTGAAAACAAATATAGGACCACGTCGCTTCTATCTGCAGATTGTGGTTCTTGTGTGTTTTCTACAGTTGGGGTTCCCAACAAGGATGAATCACCGGTTATGGATTTTGGCATGCTAGATTGCACCGGTGGTGCTAGCAATGGGAATGGAATCGTTTGCAGGAAATAAGTGGCCTACTTCGTTATTCCATGAATTTTGGGAGTTTTTTCTTGATTAGTTATTGAAGGTTGCTTTGTAGAGTCTAAGGAGTGGTGTGTCTTATGTATTATCCATGAGTGATGCAATTTCAATTGTGTCGGAAGCTGCAACAGTGTATCGTTTGATGTTTTTGCATGGTTGATCAATAAATTTACAATTTTCAAGATCTGAGTCTGGTTTCAACATCTAAAACTGGTTTCCCAAGTTGATACGGATATATTTAACCACAGCATAAGAATTAAATGGTACTCAACTAATTAGAAGAAGATTAGGTTTGAGGCTAGGGTAAAGGCTTCGCAATTCTCTTCTGTACCTCGTAGTTGCAGATGATTACTAAAATAAAAAACAAGTTCATGCTCGGAATATTAAGAACGAGCAGAAGAGAAACTACTAACATGTAAAACCATAATGAGAACATTTGAAGAATAGAAGACACAGAAACAGTTACCAAAGCCATGTTGTCGTACCCTAACTTCCCGAAAGCTTAAGAACCCTAATTTCCTACATGCCTTGGACAAGAGAAAATACTTTCTTGCGAAAACTTTAAGCACTACCCAATAAAGGCTTCCGGGTTTTGCTTCAGGCATTCACAAATCTTCTTCTTCACTGAGATTTTATATATCTTGATATTACTCATCCAATGGCCGAGATCACTAGCATCTGGGCATTTACTATTCATGTTCCACGTGGATTCACCAGCTGCGAGAAAACAGCACTTTACCAGCATCTTCCGCATCATCATCAGTGCAAGAAGTGACCCAATCAACCATACTGACAATATTATCGAATGGCTCAAGTGGAGTCAATGGAATGACTGGGATATGATTGGTACTATTATCTTCAGGTTCGCTGAGAGCTGATGATGTCTCCTCAAGCTGAAGAGCATACTCTAGGTTCAAAAGCACAACTCCCATCGACGGCCTGTCCACTTTGACTGCCAAGCACTTCCCTGCCATCCAAATTTCTCAAGGGAAGCTGGATTTACCTTCCCCACCAGATTTTGGTTCTTTTTTTGATCTGACATCCCTTTCATTGGCCAAGTCATAGCCTATTCTGCGATATTAGCTTGCTCCTCGGGAGTAAAGGCTTTAAAGCCAGTCTAGTGCACAGAACTTCCATTAGTACCACCCCGACTAGAATAAACACCCGAGTTCTCAATAAGTTGTTGCCTTCTTAAGTATTCTGGATGACTTGATCAATGTACTCAAATCTGTACTCACATGGGTCTGGTCAAGAGCCGGCCTGTTTTGGAGCGTAAAAAAACGTCTAGCTATGCAACAGGATGTTTGTCGTCACTGTGAATAATACTCTGAGCTGCTTCTGTGTACAGAGATAGTAAAGATCCCTATGCAATCAGGGTCCACGTTAAACAGAAACTGCCCTCTTAAACAATCAAATGTCTCTAACACAGCTTCACATGGGTCTACCGTGACATGAGGCCTGGAGAGAGAGAATATGACAACAGTATTTTATCATGCCTCAAAATTTTCAAGAAACATCAAGAAATGTAGTGCGTCACAAGGCGAGAGTAGATGATCATAGAAGTGTGGGAACCGTCGGGAGCGTTTAGGAAAAATTATTAAAATTATCAGGGGCGGCGCTACTCTTGTACCAGCAAGGTCAAGTGATCTCGCTAGGTTGAAAAAAACAAGCTAAAAAAAATGAAATTTAGATATAAATGAAATTTTCTTTAGTTTTGTGGGTTACTCGTGCGAGGTTAGAATAAATGAAATTCCAACTAAATTTGAACCAAAATGCTAAAGCCCAACAAAACAAAACAAGCCTAGCCCAATAAGTTAGGAGATTTGTTTTTTGCCTAGTTAGATTTTTTTTTTTTTTTTTTTGCATACACCTTCTCATCACAGACACACTATGTATTTTTATTAGCGATGTTTGAAAATTCTGGAACCGCCGCTATTATTTATATAGTTAAATGTCAAAAAAATATTATTCTACCACTTAAGAGTTGCAAAACATAAAAATTTCCATAAAAGGATACTCCCTCCGTCCTTTTTTAAGTGTGTGACTTCTAAATCCAACTTATTAAAGAAACATCATCATTACACCTTTCACATCAACTTTACCTTCACTTTACAATTTTCACATCACCTTTTACCTCCACTTTTCAAAATTATCCTCCACTTTTACCCATTAACTATTTACCCACCAACTTTTCAAAAGAGCAAAATGATAATTGTACAACTTTTCCTAATAAACTTTTAAAACACACTTATTAAGGGATATTCCAAAATGGAAATATTCACACTATAAATGAGACAGAGGGAGTAGCAATTTTGGTTTCCCCTTTCCTAAGTTATTTTTTGCCTTCTACTATACATAACACTATGCACATAAATATATGTTTTGTACGTATAGATAGACAACGAAGTCTAGCCTATGTATGTGCCACCGCAGATCCCGATCGGCGGTCTGTAAGTGTTCTAGCCTATTATGTTCACCTTTTTGTGAGTAAGTTCCCGTATAGGTTGGAAATGAGTTCCCGTCATCATTGGAACGTGTTTCCTTTCTAGTTGCCTCCTCCTAAATGCGGAAATGTGTTTTTTGCCAAGAAACGTCGGCTTCCCCAAGGTTCCTGCAACTAGGCTCAAAATCCATGTCGTGCTTTTCTTTTCTTTTTCTGGCTGGGTTAACGGACCAGCTAACATAAGATCACTAATCAACACGTCTAAGGGATAGACTGTCAACTGGCAAATGCTAGAACGCGGTTACAACACCCAAAGCATTGACCTTGGACTAATTAAACCAAGCAAGCATTCAAGTGATCCAACTAAGCCCCATGTTCTTAGTTCACTATTAATTAATCTGAACATAACCAGATGCTTAGCACAAAACCCAATGGAGATAGACTATAAAAACCAACAGAAAGAAAGTGTTTTTACACCACCTCCTAAATTATCTCCATAGAGGAGTCATGAAGATCTTAATCAACAATTGCTTTCTGATCATTCTGGTACTCTTTGTATCCGGTGCAGCACAAATCAAGGCAGACTATACTACCTGCATGAATCACAATAGCCCATGCTTTCTCAAGAAGCTTCCATGCCCATTGGAATGCCCGACTCCATATCCGTATGACCCATCCGCTAAAGTTTGCTATGTCAACTGTGCTTCAAGTATTTGCCAAGCAGAGTGCAAAAGTAAGATATTTTCACTATTTAGGCAGTCTCTGGTACTTGTTTTGCGTTCATTTCACACAATCGTTTGTAGCCCTTGATTGCGTGTAAAAACTAACACCGCTTTGTTCTATCAATTCCAGATAAGAAACCAAACTGCAACACCCCTGGAGCAGCGTGCTTGGACCCGCGGTTCATTGGCGCAGATGGCACTGTATTCTACTTCCATGGGAAAAGGAATGAGCATTTCAGCTTGGTTTCGGATCCCAATCTCCAAATCAATGCTCATTTCATTGGCCTAAGGCCAGCAGGTCGACCTAGGGACTCCACATGGATTCAAGCACTAGGAATCCTTTTCGGCTCTCACAGTTTCTCTGTTGAGGCTAACAAAGCAGCAACATGGGAAGACGAAATCGACCACCTAAAATTCTCATACAATGGCAAAGAGCTAGTCATACCCGAAACCTACCCATCTTTGTGGGTATCTGCACAAAATGACCTAAAAGTAGAAAGGACAGCGAGGAAAAACAGTGTTTTAGTTACTTTACCAGAAGTTGCAGAAATTTCAGTCAATGTGGTGCCAGTGACTAAAGAAGATGATAGAATCCATAACTATCAGATACCTTCAGATGACTGCTTTGCTCACTTAGAGGTGCAGTTCAACTTCTACGGCCTTTCCACAAAGGTTGAAGGTGTGCTTGGCCGGACTTACCAGCCAGATTTCAAGAATCCGGCAAAGCCTGGTGTCGCAATGCCGGTGGTAGGAGGTGAAAACAATTATAGGACCACGTCGCTTCTATCTGCAGATTGTAGTTCTTGTGTGTTTTCTACGGTAGGGGTTCCCAACAAGGATGAATCACCAGTTATGGATTTTGGCATGCTAGATTGCACTGGGGGGGCTAGCAATGGGAATGGAATCGTTTGCAGGAAATGAGTGGTCTACTTCGTTATCTTCTCCTCGAATTTTGGGACTTTTTTCTTATTTATTTGTTGAATGCTGATTTGTAAGGACAAAGGAGTGGTGTTCCATATGTTTTACCATTGCTTGCTACAATTTTTCAATTGTGTTGAAAGTGGGAATAATGTAACTTATAATTTTTTTCCGCATGGGCAATCAATATACTTGTGAATTTCAGGATCTGAATCTGGTCTTCCACCAACTGCCAAAGTATTCATGGTACAAAAATAATTAGACAGCATAAGAATTTCACGGTACTCAACTAATTAGAAGAAGCAGAAGACTTTCACGCTCAGAAATATTAAGAACAAGAAGAATAGAAACTGCTAAGATGCAAAACTGCAATGAGAAAATCAGAAGAAAGGAAGATGACAGTGAAACAGAAACAGTGACCAAAACCATGTTCTCATGTGTTAACTTTCCAAAAGCTTAGGAACCCAGATTTCCTACATACCCTTATACAAGAAAACATACTTTCTTGCGCAAGCCTTCAGCGCTATCCTAAATAAAGGTTAAAGGTTTCCTGGTATTTTCAGGCATTCTCAACATGTTTTTCTTTAGGGATAATTTATCTTGATTGCGTCTCATAACTCTTTGTTAGTGGAAGACAGCATAACCGTCACTTTCCATCCAAGAAGACCATAACATGATAACATGCAGCTCTAAGCCTCAAATGCTAAGGGGGGAAAAAAAAAGGATTCCTTATTTTTTCTTCTCAGACAAACCATTGCGCAAGTAAGATGATCCACAACAGTTTTGGAGAATTGTAAGCATAACATGAATGAGGAAAGTTGACAATCATATTATGTCAAATCAAGACACAACTACAATCTGTGTTAATTTACGCACAGCATTTGATGGATTCAGTTGCTCCTACTAATGTGCCACAGTACATCCCAGATCGCAGAAAATTTTATGTATAAACCCAGAACAAACACAAGCAGAAACAAAAGGAATAACATTCCCATACTCGAGAGATATCCATCAACTCCTGAACCTGGGAAAAACAACTCTCTACTCATCCAACATCCGAGATCAAAAGCATATGGAACGACTCATGTTCCATATGGATTCCCCAGCTGGGAGAAAACAGCACTTATCGCATCATCTTCCACATCATCATCAGTTGAAGAAGTCACCCCATCAACCATACTGACACTATTATCAAATGGCTCAAGAGGAGTCAATGGAACGACTGTAATATGATTCATAAGTTTATCCAAGTGATGTAGCTAAAACAGATACATGCAACAATACAATTTTAGTGTAATTTCAGGCGGAAGGTTAAAGAACCAACGCAAAAACCCACAGTAGAAACTGCAAGGCACGGCAACACATACAGGTTATCACCTACAGGCGCGTATCTGCATTCTACACTAGGATGGGCCAAGGCGTGGAGAAAGAAAAAAATTGGCTAAAGGGTATTCAGGCCTTCAGATGAGCACTCCCCTCAACACGTGATAGGGCCACCACTCCACACGCAGGTGACTGAGAGGGAAAAATCCCAACCATTTATGGCTGACTCCTAAGGGGAATGGGAGTGGGAAATGAAAATCATACATTGTCATTTCTCTATTGGTATTTGGTAGTATGAGTATCCCTAAGCATAGACTTCTTATTTCTTTATTATCCATAGAAATATGCCAGTAGGGCTAACTGCTAAGATATATAAACGGTGCAATTTTTCAGGGACCCAACAAATAGAAAAATTTCCCAATGTTATTGAGCATATTCCAGTCTCCTATAAAAGCACACCAATGCACAAATTTTCATGCACCTTTGACATGCGGACTCTGATACTTCTGTGGATACCAGACATTGCATGAATATGAAGATGCCCAGATTAACTCTATCCCACTGCGGACCCCTGCATGAAAAAACAATTCAATGCCAGACTCAAAAATCAAAATAGACAGGAACTACTTGTCAATATCTTGTAGCTTCGTCATGGGTAATATATTCATAGCATCGTTTTGTAATCCAGTTCTATCCACCTTCAGTTTTGGCTTAATTTTATTACCGATTTCATCATTTTCCATATCTTCCAGAAACATGCTTGCATTTGCAGTCAGAAAATTCCCTGTTCTTTGGCAATTTAAGAAGCCCTTCCAGTATATGTACGTAAGTGGAAAAAGAAAAAAAAAAAGTACATTTGATCAATGTACAGAAACGAGAGGGTATATGCTATGGAGAAAGAATGGCAACAATTGAAATTCTTTCTTAAGAAGCCCTTCCAGTATATGTAAGATGAACGGTTCAAATTACTAAAATGAACACATGGTCGGGCCCACAAATGGCGGTGGTAGAATCCATGGGGTTCCAACTGAGGTGTAAAAAACTTAATCTCCTATGTAAATGTCTGCAAAGATGTTATGAACAAAGCTCTTTGCCAATGGGTTTGGCCCTTGACATTGGTTATTGAACCGCAGAAACTTCATTAAAACTAGAAAAAAAAACCACCAGAGAAGCGTATTGAACCGCAGAAACTTCATTAAAACTAGAAAAAAAAACACCAGAGAAGCGTTAACATTACAAAATGTGGACAACTATGGAGGGGGGTTGGACACCCAGATAAAGGGAAGTTCACCTCCCAAAGCAGATGTCATGTGGCTACCCAATGGGCAACTCTATTACAGAGTCTAGGAACCCAAGAAAATTAAGAGCAGATACTAAAGCTTTTACATCGTGCGAATGACTCATGCAATCAGTTTCAAAGGCAACTCTAAACTTAAACAAGGTCACAACCCCCACAGCATTGACCTTGGATTGAAAACAAAGTATAGCATTCAAGTGATCCCATGTAGCCCCATGTTCTCAGTTTCTATTGTAAATAATTTAAAGAGATTAGAAGACCAGACGCTTAGGACAAAACCCACCTGAGATACCTACAAAAAACAAGATCTAAAGATGATTAATCAATGTCAACTGCCAATTTCTTTAACAAGGTCACAAAGCCCAAAAGCATCGATCGTGGATTAAAAAAATAAAAAGTGATCCCACTGAGCCCCATGTTCTCAGTTCACATGTAATTAATCTAACGAGATTAACAGACCAGAAGCTTAGGACAAACAAAAGTAATTCCACTGAGCCCCATGTTCTCAGTTCACATGTAAGACCAGAAGATTAGGACAAAACCCACTTGGGATACCTTATAAAAAACCAGGAGAAAGATAGTGTTTTGCGCCATCTCCTAATTTATCTCCATTGAGTAGCCATGAAGATCTTAAGCAACAATTGCATTCTGATCATTCTGCTTCTCTATGTATCTGGTGCAGCACAAATCAAGGCAGACCCCTTTATTACCTGCTTTAATCGCAATAGCCGGTGCTTTTTGAAGTCGCTTCCTTGCCCACCGGAATGCCCGTTTCCGTTTCCGTCTAACCCACAAGCTAAAATTTGCTTTGTGAACTGCCAGTCACCTATCTGCCAAGCTGAGTGCAAACGTAAGGCCATCTCCCATTTTGACTCTTTATTTCATTTTATTTAAGTGTTCGGCTGGTTTAATTAGAAAGAATTTATGTGAGGAGAATGAAAATGAGAGAAAGTGAAAAGAAAATTTATTTACTCCAATTCTTTTGACTAAAATGAAAAATTCTATAATAATATTGCAAGAAAATATTTATATTTATTAACTTACCCTTAACATACCTTATGAATCATCATGATAGGAAATGAAAAATTGTGGATATAATGAGAAGTGTAATAAGAGATGACAACTTTCTTAAGAAAATAAAATTTTCTTGTGTTTTTAACAAGAAAACGGAAGGTATATGCTTAAATGATTTGTTCTATTATTTTAATACTTATCAAACACTGAAAAATGTAATTATTTTCTTTTTCTTGTATTTTCAATCATTTTTGCTTTAATCAAACAGACTCTTAGATTTCATGCAGTTAAAAAGCGCATCTATACTTTGTAGCTCCATTTGACTCCTTAGTGCTTTTAGAGCATTCCCATTTAACTCTTTAGAATAGTGTGTGTTATTAGAGCATTCTCATCAGTCTCAACAAAAATTGGATCAAATTTAACCTTAAAAACACCTTTTACAAATTAGCAAGTCACTTTATCAAAAACTCAAAAAATCAGACTCTATATTCTAACTTCACTATATTAAAATATTCTTTATTTCTACTCCTACTTCCCAAAAAAAAACACTACTTTAACTAAAGAGAGAGAGAGGGGGGGAGAGAGAAATTATTAAAATAATTCTAAACCAGTGAACATTGACTCTATCCAAATACAGGGTTACTGTAGCAAAGTTACAATTTGTAAAAGATTTGTTGAGGCTGCTTTTAGGATTCTTTTTTCCTTTTGGCTCAATAAAATAACCATCAGGGGGATTTGCCTCCCCTGATGAGAATGCTCTAAGTCATACAACTTGATCCAATTTTGTGTGTTAAATACTCCCTCCGTCCCTTTTATAGTGTGTACATTTTCATTTCGGTTGTCCCTTAATAAGTGTGTATTTTGAAAAGTTAGTGAGTACATTTCCTATTTTGCCCTTAAAAATAGATTCTTTTTTAAAAAGTTAGTGCGTATTATTATATTGATAAGGGTAAGTAATGGAAAGTAGATGTAAAAGTTGTAAAAGTTGATGTGAAAGAAAAATAGTTGGAATTCTCAGGTAACACACTTAGAAAGGGACCGAGGGAGTATGTGTTAGTGGAAGTGAAGATAAGTGCTATGTTAAGGAGGGGGAAGTGAAGATAAGTGCGTCATTTGAGCATTTTAGATGTGTGTTAAAGTAGATAAAGGTTCCACATCCATATACGTATAAATGTAAGCAAAAAAGTCTCCCTCTCTCTTCCCTCTATGACGTGCACAGTGGTACAAAGTGGGTTCAACTCTACCTGGTGGGTGTTTATGAGAAATTATTTCTTACGAATTTATAGATTCTAGTTTTCAAAACCAGTGGAGAGTTTTCGAAATCAGTGGGTCCCCTGCGCTCTCTCTCTCTCTCTCTCTCTCTCTCTCTCTCTCTCCCTCTTCTTTTTTTTTCCCCTTTCTCCAATCGCTTCCTTCTTCCCCCCTCTTAGTCCCCCACTAGTTCGAAGTCTCTCTCTCTCTCTCTCTCTCTCTCCTCATCCACTCCTCTCCTACCTTCATGGATGCAAGATAGTTGAGTCTATCTCAATAGAGAGAGAAGATCTCTCACTCTTCCCATCATTTTTGAACTACAGAGACTCAAATCTAAAGTTTTAGATTTAGGTTTTGGCTCTTGAATTAGGTTGGTTTTGGCTCTAGAATTAGGTTGGTTTGGGCGACGGTTTCCTAAGTTCTCCAACGGTTGTAGATCTGGTGATGAATTGTGGTGGGACCAATACGATGCTCCACCCATCTCCACGTCTGAGAGGTCTGACATTGGAGTTGAGCAGATTTTCTTGCATTTTGTTTTGTTTTGTTTTTCTTGTATTTTGTTTTGTTCTTTTTTTTTTTTTACATATATGAGATTTTGTTGTGGAGTTGACAGCCTTCGGAAGAATTTAGTTTGGAGTGTTACCAAAAATTATGTAGATAACAGAATCTCGATTCTACAGATTTTGAAAAGCTAAAAAAAAGAAAGAAACTCTAGAAATTCCAAACCTAAATTTGGGTAGCTTCTAGAGCTTTTGTCGAGAGAGAGCGAGCGAGAAAATAGTGGTTTTGTTCACTTCCCTTTTCTTCCCATTTTAAAAAATTCTTTTCAAAAAGATTCTTTCTTTTTCCAATCATTACTTACATATCTCTCTCCACTCATTATCTCATTATTCTCATTTCTCTCTTTATCTCTCTCCAATCGTTACATCATTACTTTCATTTCTAAAAACCCAACCGAACACTATCTCAAAAATTCTTCTCAAAATTTTATTTTCAAAACTCATTCAAACATAGCCACTAGTATACCATATATGTAACTTAATTCTTTTGTCATTTTCACTTTTTGTACTTCTAAATAATAATACAAAAACACCTCGAAGTGTCAAATAGAGTATTTTTTTCCTAACCCATAAATTTTGATCCTGCTTTACACAATTTTTTCATATCTTTAAGGGCAGTTCTCCAATAGATTTTATTGGTTTTATCAAATCCTCATAAAATCTATTAGAGTTCAAAAATGTAAGATTTTATGAAATCTCTTCACCAATGGATAAAATCCTCATAAAATCTATTGGAGAAGGGCATCTCCAATCGTGGAGTTAAAAATGTAGTGTTATATGACACAAAAGTGTAAAAAGTGGGTCACATTTGTGTGTTGTTATGACAAAATGTGTTATTAAGGTAAGAAGTGTTACAGTGGTGTTGCTAAAGTGTTGTTAAAATGTGAGAAAGTATGTATATATAAATATAGGTGGGGCTCATTTTCCTCCCTTTTTTTTTTCTCTCTCTCTCTCTCCTCACGTCCTACAGACTATAACAATGTGTCTCTCTCTTTCCTTTCTTTGTACTTTTATTCATTCTTTAAGTTGTGTGCTCCACTTGAAGAAAAGCTACTGCCATCAACACAGTTATCATGGCAGTTAATGCTGTCACAATGTAGGGCCCAAATATCTTTTCACTAGTTACACTGCTGTGACTCGAAGAAGAGAAAAAAATTGCTAACTGGTCTAAATCTTACCTTATTTCTTACACAAACTCTATTACCGGAGATGCCCTTAGCAAACTTTTCTTAAATAGTCAGAGGGAAACTCTATATAATAGCTACTATATAGGCAACTTGTATTCGATTTTGCTTTATCTCGCAATCATTGTTTAACACTTGATTTGTGCGTAAAAACTAACACCCTTTTATTTTAATTTAAACCTTTCAGATAAGAAACCAAATTGCAACACTCCTGGAGCAGCATGCTTGGACCCACGTTTTATTGGTGCAGACGGCACTGTATTCTACTTCCATGGGAAAAGAAATGAGCATTTCAGCTTGGTTTCAAATCTCAATCTCCAAATCAACGCTCGCTTCATTGGCCTTAGGCCAGCGGGTCGACCTAGGGATTCCACATGGATTCAAGCGCTCGGAATCCTTTTCGGCTCTCACACTTTCTCGGTTGAGGCTAACAAAGCAGCAACATGGGAAGACGAAATCGACCACCTAAAATTCTCATACAATGGCAATGAGCTAGTCATACCTGAAACCTACCCGTCTTTGTGGGTGTCTGGAAAAAACGACCTAAAAGTACACAGGACATCGAGGAAAAACAGTGTTTTAGTCACTCTACGAGAATTTGCAGAAATTTCAATCAATGTGGTGCCAGTGACTCAGGAAGATGATAGAATCCATAACTACCAGATACCTTCGGACGACTGCTTTGCTCACTTGGAGGTACAGTTCAAATTCTACGACCTTTCCGCAAAGGTTGAAGGCGTGCTTGGCCGGACTTACCAGCCAGACTTCAAGAACCCGGCAAAATCAGGTGTCGCAATGCCAGTGGTAGGAGGTGAAAACAAATATAGAACCACGTCGCTTCTATCTTCAGATTGTGATTCTTGTGTGTTTTCTCCAGTTGAGGTTCACAAGAAGGATGAATTGCTGGTTATGGATTTTGACATGCTTGATTGCACCGGTGGGGCTAGCACTGGGAATGGAATCGTTTGCAGGAAATGAGTGGCCTACTTCATTATCTTCTCCTTGATTTTGGGGAGTTTTTTGATTAATTATTTGTTGAATGCTGCTTTGTAAAGACAAAGGAGTGGTGTTCCTTATGTTTTTCCTCCACATCCATCCATCCAGCTACCAAATGTGTAAGAATTTTCTGTTGGGATTTATGGCACAATGGCCTTGTTTGTTTGAAGGGATAGGATTATGTGGGGTGTAATGTAATCCAGGGACTAATAGTTCAATGACTATTTGGGATTAATCCTTTATTTGTTTGTGCCTGCTGTGCATACTTTTCAAAGACTAATAGTTCATTGTTGGATGTAGTCAGTTTCTTGGATCAACGGCGAGCGTGCTTAGTGTCTGTTGGTGGTGGTTTGGTGGCGGCGGTATCTAGCAGCGTGGTGGTCAGCGGCTGTGGTGGGGTGGCGTTGATGTAGATGGTTTCGGGTTCTGCCTGTTTTGTTTCGGGTTGGCTTTTTTGGGCTTCAATATCTGTATTTGATTTGCCCAGTTTGGGCTTAGGCCATTAGGTATGATGGGTTTTGCCCTTGGGTGTCTATGGGTTGGTCCCATTAAGTGTTTTAATTTTTTCAACCCTTGGTTAGAGTTCCCTCCCCTCTCCCCCATCGTAATGTTTCCTTTGTCAAGATTTCTTGAATAAATTTTTTCCCGATCAAAAAAACAAGGAGGAATGGTCAGAACGGCGATCGTCGACAGTTGATCGACTTGATTTTGCGCCATTACCGATGCTAACGATTGGCATATGATGAGGCAGGAGCAATGGGCCAATGGCTTCCTGTTTATCTTTCTCTCTTTTGCAGTGAGATTATATCCTAATCTGGCGACCACCCGTTAACTCTTAGCTCCGACACCGACAGTGTTTGACTTCACTTGGGTCAGACTCTTAATCACAGATCAGAGCAAGCATAATTTAACTAATGTTAAGAGCCAATTCCTTTACCAAGGTCACAACCCCCAAAGCATTGACCTTGGATTAAGAACAAAGCGAAGCATTCAAGTGATCCCCCTGAGCCCCATGTTCTCAGTTCACTTTTAATTTATCTAAAGAGATTAACAGTCTCGAGATAGCCTATAACAAAACCAGCAGAAAGATAGTGTTTTGCGCCATCTGCTAAATAACTCCATTGAGTAGCCATGAAGATCTCAAGCAACAATTGCCTTCTGATCATTCTGCTTGTCTTTGTATCTGGTGTAGCACAAAGCAAGGAAGGCTTTACGACCTGCATTAATCGCAGCAGCCCGTGCCTTTTCAGGCCGCTTCCTTGCCCGTCGGAATGCCCGCATCCGTTTCCGTCAGACCCTCACGCTAAAGCTTGCTATGTCAACTGCAATTCACCTATCTGCCAAACTGAGTGCAAAAGTAAGAGCATCTACATTTGACTCTCTATTTCATTTTTAGTGTTACAAAAAACTGGCCCGATTATAGGACCCCATTTATCTGCCACCGGAGAGTTACAGGGTGAGAAAGGAGACAGAGCGCGCCAAAGAACCGAAGGGGTTTGGGGGCAGGCTGAGCAGCCTTTCGATGCACTTTTGTACTTCTGTGACGAGTGAGAGGAGCTAGAGGGAATAGTGTATATGTGTTACATAATTCTTTTGTCCTTTATACATTCTGTACTTCTATACATACAAAAAATACTAGACCGAACAAATTCCTAACACATAATTTTGAGTCTCAGTTTACACATTTTTTGTCATACAACACAGATGTTCTAAGATATCTACTATGTAGGCAGTCTGGTGTATTTGATTTGCATTATTTAGCAATCGTGTGTACCCCTTGATTGCGGGTAAAAAATAACACCCTTTTATTTTATCCTTTCAGATAAGAAACCAAATTGCAATACCCCTGGAGCAGCATGCTTGGACCCGCGGTTCATTGGCGCAGATGGTACTGTATTCTATTTCCATGGAAAAAGCAACGAGCATTTCAGCTTGGTTTCAGACCTCAATCTCCAAATCAACGCTCGCTTCATTGGCCTAAGGCCAGCGGGTAGACCTAGGGACTACACATGGATTCAAGCACTAGGAATCCTTTTTGGCTCTCACAGTTTCTCTGTCGAGGCTAACAAAGCAGCAACATGGGAGGATGAAATTGACCACCTAAATTTCTCATACAATGGCAAAGAGCTAGTCATGCCCGAAACCTACCCATCTTTGTGGGTATCTGCACAAAACGACCTAAAAGTGGAAAGGACGTTGAGGAAAAACAGTGTTTTAGTTACTCTACCGGAAGTTGCAGAAATTTCAGTCAATGTGGTGCCTGTGACCAAGGAAGATGACAGAATCCACAACTACCAGATACCACCGAATGACTGTTTTGCCCACTTAGAGGTGCAGTTCAAATTCTACGACCTTTCCACAAAGGTTGAAGGTGTGCTTGGCCGGACTTACCAACCAGATTTTAAGAATCCGGCAAAGCCAGGTGTCGCAATGCCATTGTTAGGAGGTGAAAACAAATATAGGACCGCATCACTTCTATCTGCAGATTGTGGTTCTTGTTTGTTTTCCCCAATTGGGGTTCACAACAAGGATGAATCGCTGGTTATCGATTTTGGCATGCTAGATTGCACCGGTGGGGCTAGCACTGGAAATGGAATGTTTGCAGGAAATGAGTAGCCTACTTTGCTATCTTCTAGAGACTAAATAGTGATGTCTCTTGGTTTTATCTTTGAGTGATGGAATTTTAAATTGTTTTGGAAGCTGGAACAATGTAGCTTTCAATTCTTTCGCGTGGTTGATCAATATATGAACTATTTACAGACTCTGAACCTGGTTTTCCACCAGCTGCATAATATACACGGTACTGAAATTATTAGCAGCAACATAAGAATTTCAGCGTACTCAACTAATTAGAAGAATCAAAATAATTTCATGCTCGGAAATGGTAAGAACAAGCAGAACAGAAACTGCTAAGATGTAAAACCATAAGGAGAAAATTAGAAGAATAAGAGATGACAGTGAAACAGAAACAGTGACCAAAACCATGTTCTCATATGTTAACTTTCCAAAAGCTTAGGAAACCATATTTCCTACATCCCTTACATAAGAGAACGTACTTTCTTATGAAAGCTTTCAGCACCATGCCACCATCCTGACTAGGTTTCCTGGTATTTTTGAGGCATTCTCAACATCTTTTTCTTAGGGAGATTTTATCTTGATATTACGTGTCTCATAACTCTTCGTGCAATGGAAGACAACACAACAGTAAGACTTTCCATTAAAAAAGAAGACCATACCAAGATGCATGCAGCTCTAAGCCTCCAATAACAAAGATAACAAAATATTAATGCCATTCAAAGTGATGTGTCTTAAGTTTTTTTTTTGAGTGATGGAATTTTAAATTGTTTTGGAAGCCGGAACAGTGTAGCTTTCAATTACTTACCCAAAAAAAAAAATGCAGCTTTCAATTCTTTCGCGTGGTTGATCAATACATGAACTATTTACAGACTCTGAATCTGGTTTTCCACCAGCTGCATAATATACACGGTACTGAAATTATTAGCTGCGACATAAGAATTTCAGTGTACTCAACTAATTAGAAGCAGCAAAAGAATTTCATGCTCGGAAATAGTAAGAACAAGGGCAGAACAGAAACTGCTACGATTTAAAACCATAAGGAGAAAATTAGAAGAATAAGAGATGACAGTGAAACAGAAACAGTGACCAAAACCATGTTCTCATATGTTAACTTTCCAAAAGCTTAGGAAACCACATTTCCTACGTCCCTTATATAAGAGAACATACTTTCTTGTGAAAGCTTTCAGCACCATGCCACCATCCCGAATAGGTTTCCTAGCATTTTTGAGGCATTCTCAACATCTTTTTCTTAGGGAGATTTTATCATGATATTACGCGTCTCATAACTCTTCGTGCAATGGAGGACAACACAACAGTAAGACTTTCCATTCAAAAAGAAGACCATACCATGATGCATGCAGCTCTAAGCCTCCAATAACAAAGATAACAAAATATTCTTTATTTTCTGTATTTTCTTCTCAAACAAACAATTGCACTAGTAAGAATACATGGAAATGCTTTTCAAAAAAAGAATACATGGAAATGAGGAAAGTTGACAATGTGTGCTAATTTACACACATCATTTGATGGATTCATGGTCTCTTACCAATCTGCTACAGTACATACCCAATCTTATTATCACATAAATATCGATGTATGAACCCAGAACAAAACAAGTAGAAACAAAAGGAATAACCTTCCCTTACATGGGAGATGTCCATTCACTCCAGCTGCCACTGGGGAAAAACGAATCTCTACTCATCCAACGGCCGAGATCATAAAGATATGGACGTATACTTCTCATCTTCCACGTGGATTCACCAGCTGTGAGAAAACAGCACTTGTCGCAGCATCTTCGGCATCATCATCAGTGCCAGAATTCACCCCATCAACCATGCTAACACTATTATCAAATGGCTCAAGTGGAGTCAGTGGAATGACAGGGATATGATTAGTACTATTCTCTTCAGGTTCCGTGAGAGCTGATGATGTCTCCTCAAGCTGCAGAGCATACTCTAGATTCCAAAGAACATCCCCCATCGATGGCCTGTCCACTCCGTACTCTGCCAAGCACTTCTCCGCCGTATCTCCAAATTTCTTTAGTGAAGCTGGATTTACCTTCCCCACAAGATTTTGGTCCATGATTTGATCCAACATCCCTTTCTTTTGCCAAGTCATTGCCCACTCCGCGATATTAACTTGCTCCCTAGGCAGCACAGGGTTTAATGCTGGCCTTGTGCATAAAACTTCCATTAGAACCACCCCAAATGAATAAACATCCGATTTCTCAGTAAGCTGTTGCCTTCTGAAGTATTCAGGATCAAGGTAGCCAAAACTACCCTTCACGGCAGTACTCACATGGGTCTGATCAAGAGCCGGACCTGTTTTCGAGAGACCAAAATCAGCAACTTTGGCCACAAAATTCTCATCCAAGAGTATATTTGTTGTCTTCACATCTCTGTGAATAATACTCTGAGACTGAGTTGCCCCTGTGTGGAGATAGTGAAGACCCTTAGCAGCCCCTATGCAAATCTCAAGCCGTTGCTTCCATGAGAGAGGAGGGAGATCTGTTCCATAAAGATGGCTCCTGAGGGGCCCATTTGCCATGTACTCGTAAACCAGTATCATTTCTGACCGTTCATCGCAATATCCAATCAGTGAGACCAGGTGGCGATGACGAAGCTTGGACAACATTTCAATCTCAGTTCGAAATTCCGCAAGACCTTGTTCTGATCTAGGGTTTCCTCTCTTCACAGCAACTTTAGTCCCATCTTCCAATGTTCCAGTGTAGACCCTACCAAAACCCCCAACCCCAAGAAGCAAGCTCTCGTCGAATTTGTTAGTGGCATCCATAATTTCTTGGAACGTGAAGACCCGACCAAGGTTTGTGGAAGCTAAGGAGATACAGCTTGCAGTTCCGCTCTTCTGAGAAGTTGTGGACATTTTTGTCATGGTTTGAGAGTTTCCATATAAGGGAAGAGGAAGCCATGTATGGCCCCCCGTATTGGTAGTCTTTGATCTACAGGATACCAAGCAGCAATAACAAAAGCCAATAAATGCAAGTGCGGCAACAGAGCCCCCAACTGAACCAATTATAATGCCAATACTGATCTTTTTGGAGGGTGATAAAGGGAGAATAGTCTCAACAGGTGAAAGCCCATCCAAACTCCTGGCATTGTTACTTATCTTCATCACCTCCAAGCCATTCATGATTGCATTCGTTACATCAGCCATTGTATCTGGACCGACACTGACTGTCAAAGTATTGGAATCGGCAGATATATTGCAAACAAAGTCTCTGTAGTAAGGCACACCCAAGTCTCCCGTTAAACTTGAGAGGTCGAAACTCCCAAGAGCAATATCAGAGTTTATGTATAGGTTGAACACAAGGTTGTTCATGGACTTGCTCACGATATCGCAGAAGTGCACTCTGACAAAATAGGTGAAGTCTGGGTCAACAGGTAGGACCCATGTAATGTTGAAGTTATCATCTGCTACATTGGCATCGCCCATGGTTTCAGCTGTAGCGTAAACCCAATTTGGTGCAATTTGAGGCGTGAGAGGAGCTTTGTACTTTATGTTTGCAGGGCTAACAGAAACATTAACAGCAGAGCTGTTCACGTGGAGGTATTCCACGTCATTTTCCCAAGTTCTTCCTAATGTATCATTCTGAGCAGTGAGCAAGGGACCGCCCATGTTCAATCGGTAAATGGTCTCAAGGGCATAACTGGAAAGGCCACTAAAAGGGGCAAAGGGGGATAAAGCAATTCCCTGATCAGGAAGAACCTCGTCCGGGATGGAGACAACCTCAATCGCGTTAACAAACGCCACTGAATTGTTGGAAGGGATGAAAGTGAGGGTCATGTCGTCCGAAGTCACATTGACAGCATACTCCTTAAACAGATAAGAACCACCATTGTAGTCCTTGAATGTGAAATTGCTCAAGAGCACAAAGTTTTCGGTGACTACAGTTACGGAGGCGGACGGCAAATTTTGACCTGAATCTGGAAGAGGGTAAAAGTAGAGCCGGATCCAGTGCCTACCTACTTGGTTGATATCAAATTTGTAAGATAATGGATTTTGGAAAATTCGTGCAGATTGGTAGACTGGAAATGGGGCACTAGAATTGGACGAAGCAACAATAGACTTTCCTTGACTTTTCAATGAGAATGAAGATTGCAGTGAATCAGGAACATAAGTCTGACCTAGGAATGTTACATTTTGTGAAGAACCACAAGCAATCAAGTAGTTGTCTACAGGGATGAAAGAGGCAGAACATTCAAGAACCACAAAAACAAACAAAAGGGATGAAACCAGAGGTACCCACTTAACTAGTTTCATCTCTACCATTTTTGGCTACCAAAATCCGCCCCCCCCCCCCCCCCCCCCCAAAAAAAATAAAGAAGATAACAAAAACTGGCAAATGTCTAAAAAGAAGAAAACCAGTAGCTGATTTAGTTCAACTTTAAACCCAAAAAAAAAAAGAAAAAAACACCCCCAAAAGATAACAAGAAGCCCTCAATTGCTCAAATGGTGCAGACCCAACTCCCCAAAACAAATGCCAAGAAACCCTAGTGTGAAAGAACCCCAGATCCACCAATGTCCTACCCAAATAACTGAAAGATGTCAAAAAGGAAACTTTACTGAAATATAGAGCACAGATAATTGAAAAAATTGAGTCGCCCAAAAAGAGATGAAAGTTTGGGGTGGCCTTACCTCACAACAAAGAGCTAAATGCGTGTCAGAATGCAATGGTCTGAAATGGGTATGGTTGTGGAAGCAAATAAGAAGGTAAACCCAGCTCGAGATTTCATCAATGTCGCCATTGATGAACACCCATTTATTTCTCAGTTGGAAGTTTTAGTGGGAACTCCAACAGCTCTTTCCAGGCTGTGTTTGATTAGGCTGTCAAATATGCACAGTGCGAAAGGGGTGCGGACCCACGTATGAAACTCTACAGAAACCAGGAAAATCAACACTGCAATTGAAACAGCTGTTTATTTTTACGAAAGGATATTGTTCTTTACTTTTGATTTTAGTATCTGGAAAGGTTGCAACTACAAGGGACCGAACCATAGGGTATCAAATTATTTGCCTGGCCCCTATTCGGTACCATAAAAATTTTGCAAGTAAGTTTTTATAATTTCTACATTACTCTATTACTTTAAAAATATCTCCGAAGAAAACTTTAAAACGTAGTCTCCATTATGTGTTCAATCAGTCGATGCATTTGAATTTTGGACCAATATGTCCGAACGACTCTTAACACAGTTAGGGCTTGTTTCTTTGGGTTTTCGGAACCGGGTTTCGAAAATCCTCCCTTGTTCGGTTTCCTCAATGGGTTTTCTGCCCTTCTTTTTTTTAAGGATTTTGAGAACCGGTTCTCAAAAACTCATCTGGATTTTCAACAAGGGTTTTCAAGAATTTTGAAAACCGATCATCAAAAACCCTTCCAAACAAGGTGTTATAATTGTGATTGTGTTACTCGTATTGCTAATATACATTTTTTTGTTTTTAGACATGGTAGTATTGCTAATCCCCTGTTTCTGAACAAGAAAAGAGAAAATACTCCTAAAAAGAGGTCAATTTTTTTTATAAGTAACAAAAAAACAAAGTCAATTGCCGCAAGCAAAATCAGGACTCGCGCCGCACGGCTGTATGCCTGTATTGGCGGATGTAACGTGAATGGCGGTGCTTTGGAGTTTTGTTACGGTAGTTGCTCGACCACAGCAGCTAACCAAACGCTGCATCGAAATGGCAGCCCACAAGTACCTGCGAAACAAACTAAAAAGGGTGATTTTGGAAAAAAAATTGGATACCGAATGGGTACCACGTGGCTGAGCCTACGTGGTATTCGAACATTACATCCGGGACGTTCAAAAGTGATTGGACGGCCTAGATCGAACCCTCTCTCTCCCCTTTCTCTCTCCATAATCCGGACCGTCCAAAACCGAAATAAACGGCCGAGATCGCGTGAGCGGGTACCACTCGGCACTGAAAAATTGCTAGTTGGGAGCTAAATAATTTTTAAATGGGTTTAAATTCTCTCACACTGGCATTATTGTAGTGTGTTTATTGTTATAATATTAGCCGGTTTTATAAGGTTCGCAAACTATTATATCCATGCAAAAAATTTGTTTAATCGGCTATATGAAAGATGGATATTCGTTTATAAAATGGATGATCATGGACAATTTAATTTTAATATATCGTTCATTTTATAAAACCAAAATTCAAAATTTTGATATTCCTATCGATGTCTGATCAAACATTCTTTGCTTGGATATTTTATTGGGCGGAACCTACAAGATGAACAGTTCAAATTAAAATAATAAAAGAAAGGTGGGTTCCGCAACAGCGGAGGTGGAAACCCTATAATTTCCACCGCCGTGGACATTATGTAACTCCTTTTATAATATACCTAATTAAATGAATTTTTATCAAACCCTCAGAAACTGTTTTTAGAAAGTTTGAATCTAAAAACCTCCCTCACGATAATTATGCTCATTGTTTCCGATTGATTAGTGATACTGAATGAAGCACTCAAATTTTACTTATTACACACCATTTTACAACGTATGTATTACTAATCAGTTATAAATAAAAGTGGATAAAGGTTTATCCGGTTATTAATTTGGAGGTCCTAAAATCAATCGAGATTTGAATTAACTTATCTGAATATCTAATTATAAGAAAATATAAAGAATTGATGGAGACTCATTTTGTCCGACTATTACAATCTCTTTTGCAAATTTATTGGCAAATTCAAGATAAAGTCACTTGCTATTTTGGGAGACAATCAGCCTATAAAAATGCACCGGATCTGTAGGATAACTGTAACGCCCCAATTTTCATAAACATGGATAATTACATAATCCACGTGGAGGTCGACACCTTCCACTATCAAAGTCAAATTACATATTCAAAGTCAACAAAGTCAAAGTGTAGTTTACCCGAATCAAATACGTGAACCAATAAGTCTTTACAAGTTTCTAGTCAAAATATATGAATTACAAGTTAAACGTTCATCTTTTCCAAAAATAGTACTAGTCCAAGATGATCATGTAACTCGTGTATTGATCTTTCAAAAGTTGTCATGCATGCACTTCCACACGCCAATTCATGTCCCTCCTTGTTGAGAACCTGAAAATAATAAGGGTGAGCTCACTAGCCCAGTAGAAAAACACCTATCGATTCTAAATGGAAATGCGATATTCGTGACGTGCAACAAGAATGAAATCATCTCATGAGACCAATGAAATCACAAGAAAAGGGCTAGGATGGTCACAAGGTCCGATAAATACTAGTATTGATCACCCACCTCCCCGTCGTATCCAACACGTGTCAATGTAGCCCTCGTGTCATTCAGGCCAGATTACCAATCACTTGTTTCATTTATTATAATCCGGGCATATCCTTTCGGACCCCGTGCCATCCGGACTTACCCTTTCGGGCTCCGTGCCAACCGGGCATACCCTTTTTGGTCCCCGTGCCATCCGGACTTACCCTGCCGGGCTCCGTGCCAACCGGGCATACCCTTTTTGGGCCCCGTGCCATTTGTTTAACTCATCAATCTCATTTCATGTTCATTCCAATCGTTCAAGTATTTATGCATCGCCTCGACTCAATTATACGCTCAAAATTCCTAATTCGATCGGTTATCACCAAATAGTGTCATTAGGTGTGAAACATATAACACCAACCCCGTGGGAACTTAAGGTATCTTCAAATACTCCAAATTATACTCATGACACGTATCTCAAGGTGTTTTGGGTCAAATAGAATAGTTATAGTATGTACGTCGCATAAAACGGGCCAAAAGGGGTCAAAGGAGCAAAACTGCACGAAGGGGGGTTTGGATCGATCCAAAATTAAGTTTGGATCGATCCAAAATCAAATGGACGCCACTAAAATAGTTTGGATCGATCCAAAATTAAGTTTGGATCGATCCAAAGTCATTCCGGACAGTTTTGATGGGTTTGAGTAGTCCAAGTATTTTGGTCATAACTTTTCACACCGAACTCCGTTTTGGACGTATTATATATCAAAACGTAGGTAATTTGAAAAGCTACAACATTGTAGTTTTACACTTTTTCCAAATTTTGCATTGACATTGCCCGAAAAACGTGAATAGTAACCTGTTCAGCAGATTTTCACCCAAAGGTGGGGGATTTCAACCCAACTCAAACCAACTAACAAATTAACTAGGGATTCACTACAAGAAAAGCTTGTAACAAGAAAGTATCACATTAAAATGACTAACTTTGCCATCACAAAGGGATAAAACAAGGACAAAGGGGATTTGATCAAGAACAAGACATATATACATACAAACATTATATTTACATGAAGAATTGAAGGAGGTTCCCCTACCTCTTGGGATTTTGACTAGAAATCACTTCAAATGGTGAAACCCTAGCTCAAGCTCAAAACTCCAAGCAAAAACCTTCAAACACCGGGGTGAAATAAATACACCAACGCGTAGAGCACGTGATTTTGAGAAGCTTTTGTGAAGGAGTTAAGGTTGGAAGTGAGTTTTTTTAGCTTGGGTTGGTGAGGAGAGTGGAGGAAGGAGTTATGGAGGAGAGAGAAGGAGGGGGAGGAGGCCGGCCAACAATGGGGGGGGGGGGGGGGTGGTCTCCCTCTCTCTCTTCCTATACACCACACAACACACACATATCTTTAAAAATTACACCTCAAGTCCAAAAGTGGCTTGTGTAAACCAAACACACCCCAATCAACATATATCTCATCAACACTCAAACACTTAGTCAATATTGTCATTTCATTCAATTCCTCACATTAACCCATTATTATTTACGAAAAATAAATATGAATTTCCGGGTCTTCACAATAACTTTCCATTATCTCTGTCGTTTGTCTTTGCTTTGAATTCATTGACAAATTTACATCACGCAAATTTAAAAATTTTGGAAGACATATTAGAAAGGGTAAGAGACGGGGACGTTTGCCTTACTGGCCATATGCTTCATTTTGGCTGTCATTAGACAAAAAGTTGTTAGTAGTAGTACATTTGTTCCTAGGGTAAAATATGTACTTGACCCTCAAACTATACAAAATATTTTTACTTCCCCCTTAAACTATCAATTGAACATGTTTGCCCCTTGAACCATCCAAATCTTACTTAAATCATTCAATTCCCATTTTCCATCCAATTTTCGGACGAAAAAGTGATGTCTGAGGGTAAAAACATCTTCTCCTCCCCTCATCCTCCCAACTCCCCATTCTCTCTTGTCCATCTGTTCTCTCTACCATGTGAAAAGGGAAAAAAAACAAAGCAACTGGCTGGAATGTCAAACAAAAACTCATTAAATCTTTCCTTTGCCAAGGCTTTCCAATCCAACAGCTTCTTAGCCCCTCAAAATCCATATCAATAAGTTCCTGCAAGAAAACAGAAGCTCCGGCCAAAATCATCCGTTTCCTGCACTTCTTGGGATGTACAAGCGACGCCAATGGGGAAACATGGTATTTCTTATTCAAATTCCTCGCTCGTCAAAGGATCAAAGGATCCAAAAAGCTAAACTGCACTAAGAATCCCTCTCTCTTCTTTTCTAAACATCCATCTATTTCCAACAAAACCCATAAGTGCATGCAAGAAAGTGAAACTTTAGACTTTTAAACAAAAAAAAATAAAAACTACAAAAACAACTTGTAATGAAGTGTAACAAATCCAATTAAACATACAATACCGTCCTTGATCGTTCACGAAACCACTTGAAAACCCTAGGTCATAAGCAATTGGTCTCTCTTTGATCGATTTTGTTGTTAGGGTTTTCGGAAAGAAACCCCAATTTGGATCCTCTTTCTTGACAAGTCCAATTCGTTTTCCGTTTTGAGAAGGAAATGTTTTAGGGTGGGTAGGGATTGTGAGTAAATCTCTAGAATACCTTCTTTTTCGCGCAAAAAAAACTGTTTCGCCTCAAGCATCACTTTTCCGTCCAAAAAATTGGATGGAAAATGGGAATTGGATTATTTAAATAAGGTTTTGATAGTTCATGGGGCAAGCATGTTCAATTGATAGTTTAAGGGGAAAGTAAAAATATTGTGAATAATTTGAGGGGCAAGTACATATTTTACCCTTTGTTCCTAGGTTTCACGGTCAGAGATGTTCGACTCAACTTAAGTGTACCTCAACTAATTTTATCCCGGTCTATTAAAAGGTAGACTACTCACACCGAAAATCAAGCTTTTTGGTAAATTGTACGGAGAGAAAAACCACCAGCCAACGGGATTAATCCCCGGCCTTTTTCTTTTTCAATTAACGACAAAAGCAGTAGTAGTACATTTTGTTATTATGGAAAGTTGGTACTCGTAGTAGTTTGGCAAGTCAAACGTCGTTAAATAACGAGATTGTGAAGTGAAGATTCGGTCACTGGGTCCCAACAAGTGACAGAAGTCATCTTCCAGCTAACATAACTGAAAAATCGTCACTAACCATGTTCGAATGTTCCCTGAGACTAGCAAACCGCGTTCCATAATTTCCACTTTGCTATGATTTGATTTTTTACTAAAATGTTTTTTTTTTTTTTTTTGAAGAGGTAGAAGAATTCATTAATCAAAAATACTAAAATATTTTGTTACAGCAAATTTGAAAACACGAAAATAGGTGGCATAAAAATAGAAAGTCACCAAAATGAGGAATTCGGGCGTGTTTGGATGACAACGGGGATGGTGCAATGCCGCACCATGCAACGCAATCTGAACCATCTAAATGTGCTTTCGATGGTCTGGATTTAAATAAAACTCTTTCATTGAAGAAATCTTTTGTTCCATGGAAGGAAGTTATTTAAATCTGGATCGTCGAAAGCACATGTGGACAGCTGAAAAGCCGTCCTACACGGTGCAGCGCAGCCTGTGTTTGGATGACTGTTTTTTCCATTTTCATTTTTTAATTCTTGCATTTTTAGGACAAAAAATGAGTTATGGGAAAATATATTTTCTGTTTTTGAGTTTAGAGAAGAGACGTGAGAAGTAAGGGAAAATGAGGTTTTTTACTTCCCATTTTGCACTTTTCTCATTTTGGTTTATTCTGCACAAATCTCTCAAACACTACTTCTATTGTTAAATGCATTCTGCACATATTTAACAAACACTTTACATGTTCAATACATTTTTGTCATAATTCAAGAAGTAAAAAATGCAAAAAGCTAAAACGAGAGGCTTCCAAACACCCACGATTTTTTGTTTACATTTCCAATTATGGTCAACTCTTAATTGTTTTGAAGTAATAATTTGAAAAATAACAAGGATCTTACTCATATTGTTCGTATGTCTAAATAATTTCACCTTAAAATGAACGTCATGGTTTTAAAATAGTACAAAAAATTGACTGAATTTGGTAAACTTGTTTAAACTTCATTCCCTAATTATTCAGTCAAAGTCTCTATAGAATTTGGTCAATTGATTGAAAACCAAATCGTACGTCAAGTAAACTCGACGATCTTCATACGCCATGACGTCATTATTAATGCCATTCAAAGTTCAGTTCAGTTCTATACATTTGGTTGGTGGGGCTTCTTGTAAGCCCAAGGTCAAGGGTTCAAGGCTTGGTAGAGAAGGAGAAGAAGACGAAAGAAGAAAAGATATGCACATAAGTTATTTATACTATTATGTAGAGAGTATTGTCTTCAGCACCACATAGCCATCTGCAAGGCACAATCACAATTATGTCAGGTTTGAAGCTAAGGTTTCATTACGAGCTATAAGCACGAAAGAGTATGTTTAGCTATACCAAACGGTTACGGGAACTTGAACCCAAATATTAAGCGAGGAACTCGAAGTAGTGGTTTATTTACGATGAGATTAGTTGAAGAGATTAAATGGCGTGGTATGTTTCTATTCTTCGGCCCAAGGCAGTGGATACTATGGAGGCCCATTGGCCTGCAAAATCTCTTGCCCAGCTCTCTGTGTGACAAGTCCAGCCAGCCCAGGCCTACTCCTTGTTTTTTGGACTTTTAACGTTGACTTTACTCCATACTAAAACATTAGTCATCCTTTGTTATACGAGCAGAGCCCATTTCCATACAACTGAAAATCGCATTCGATGAACATTCATGGAAGATGTTCGTCACGTGGTGCTCACGTGACTCCGAGAACATTGAATTATTTCTCCGCTACGCATGATCATGCGTTGTTATTCGATCGAGGAATTGTTTCAAGAAGGCAAAAAAAAACTATTGAAGATCGAAAATAGAGCTCTTGAAGATCCACATTTACTTAATTTAAACTGGTTTTATTTTGCACCATTTCAGCTTGCTTCTTTTTGCTCAAATCCATACATCAATGAGAATATGAGATGCATAAATTCTTGTACAAAGTTGTATATGGAGATACACGCGTATACAAAGTTGGATATCCGGGTCAATTTGCGCAACTAACCACTCGTGGAGTTGATATCATCATCCGTAAGATTTAAGAGTAGCTCCACAAAAAGTACAAACAACAGCTTTCCAAGATTTCCAATACAACGGCACGTAACAAAACCTCGTCGCCGTCCTCATATCCGCCACGCTTGCCCCGCCGCCGCACCTCGAACACGATCCCGCCGCCGGCTTGCTCCGCCTCACCATCCTCTTCTGATCCACCAAAAAGCAGAAACAAACCATCGCTTAATTGTACGAAGAAACTGTATGTGTGTAATGGCTTGATTTCAATGTTTCCGTTGTAACAATGGTACGTGGGATTTAAATAGGCGTTAATGGCTGAGAGCAGTTGTGGGGGTGTGCATGATGGTATCTGTACGATGATTGACACGTGTTAAGTTTCTGGAATACAGTAGATAGATATAGATGTATATATATATATATATATATATATATATATATATATATTTTTATCACGTAATTGTAGCGGCAAACCTGCTGGGTTTTTCATGGTAATTGTGTGGATCAATGTTGCGTGTATATATGTTACTGTTAGGAGGAAAATCATTAATTGCCCCCGCGTTACCATCACGTGCTGCTCTAAGACGCTTCTTTGCTAGAAACAATTAAGTTCACACTATTATTGTGTTATGGAGAAAAGGCTTTGGAACATCACGTGATAATTTTTTTTATCAGATAAGAGCACAATAGTTGCTCGCTTTTTGTAAAGTACGTTAGGGTTAATTTTTCGTCTTACTTGCGGCACGGTTAGGTAGTAGGGTTATTGGAAGGAAAAATTATAAAATGCTCCTAGAGCATCGCCACCGTCTTCATTATGTATCGGGGTGTGTTTCACAATAAGTGTGTAGCTCCCATACTAGTAGTCATGTATGAAAGAATTAAAAAAACAACTGAAACACCAAGAGGGCAAAAACGGAACCAGGATTTTTGCGTAGTGGGTGCGGGCTATATATGTGGAGAAGGGCGGGGCGTTATAACTTAATGATATATATATATTTTTTTCAATGTAATAGTAGGATTTTTTCAAATTGTAACCGGGGCGACAGCCTCTACTAACCACCCTGGCTCCCTCCTTGCAAGAAGAGTGGTCCAGGAACATTGAACAAGTACTCTGAAGGCAGGAGTCTTTTCAACTGTGTTGTATAATTCTGTAAAAAAACATTTTGTGGTAAGACTACATGTGCGGTTGCTCCAATCCTCATTATCACAACTTCTTGAAGAATTTACAGTATGTTTTAAAAGGCACTTGCCGCTTTTACACAGTCTATTATACTTTCGTTCAAATACGCGTATTATGTGACTTTAGTTATTAAGTGGGTTCAAGCCTCTATCCCTTACCCCTCTCGTTTGCAGCTTTTTGTAGAAATTATTAATTGATCCCGTCTTACCATCACGTGCTGCTCTAAGATGCTTCTTTGCTAGAAACAAGTTCACGCTACCATTGTGTTGTGGAGAAACGACTTTGGAATATCACGTGACAATTTTGACTTTGAAAAGAAACCCGAGAGAGGATGACAAATGGAGGGCAATAAATGTGTGGTTGAATGTTAAGTAAAGTACCATTCGAACTCGTTGGAAGAATGAATGGGGTGATTGGAACATGGGTTGCCATACAATACGAATTAGATGCTGAAAATTCTAACACCAGCTACCTAATTGTATTTATCACTGGAGGAAGACCCACCGGCCATCATCATTAAGGAACATTTCTATTCCTATAATCTCACCATCATACCTTGACTTGCCAATTCACATTCAATGGCAGAACAAAAAGCTACTACAATTTAATGTCCTCCCATTAAACATCTGTCCTAGGAAAATTTACTACTAGCTAGATCTTGGAGCACCGCCACATAGTGCTCCCAAGGACCTCTACCACTACGTATTCTTGCAGGTCTGGGACTAAGTGTATAAACTCCACATAAATGTATGATGGTAAAGACCCCTGGAATACCACCATATTTGCGATGAATAATCGCTCAAGTCGTAAAGCAATTGCTTTTATTGAAAATTTTTGCCGGTTCATCCAGTATTCTAAAAGGCGGTTGAGGCGGCCGATTAATCGGCGCTAGGCGGTGACCCACCGCCGTGCCTAGGGGTCGGGCGTTTGAAAAGGCGGGTAGCTAATTAATCAGCCATAAGGCGGAGAAAGGCAGCGATTAATCGGCTAGGCAAACTAGGCGCAAGGCGGGCTAGGCACAAATAATTGGCTAGGCAGAGTAAGGCGGAGAACGACACAGCGATTAATCGGACCATTAGTCAGGTAAAATATGCGATTTTAGAAATTTAAGGGCTTTAGTGTCGTCGTAATAGAATTTAAGGGGATTAGGTGTAGTTATACATATACTGTATACAAACAACAAACATACCCAGCACTTTACAGTTTACACAATCAAAACTTTTACAAGCGCTCACACTACTTAGTTCCATTTTATTTTAATAGATTAGGAGTAACAAATGACAAAAAAAAAAAAAAAAAGAGTAAATTTCACTCACCTCCCCTGAGGTTTCTGACACAAACACTGACCTCCCCTGAGGTTTCTGATATTGCACTGCCCTCCCCTACTTTTTCTGACACCAGAAAAACACCCCCTTCCCGCCTAATTCACTCACACGGCGTTAAATGTCTGTTAACTTGGTGATAAAATGTCTATAATGCCCTTAGCTATTTAAAGGGACACAGCCCTGATCGAAATCATCTCACTCCTGTCTTCTCTGTTCTCTCTTCCACCTCACAAAACGTAGAGAGAGAGACCCACATACAGAGCAAAAACGCAGAGAGAGTGTGAAAGAGAAGGCCAAATGCGATGAAGATTCGATCGAAGGTCCTATCCTTATTCCATTGCGCGAAAACTTGAAGATTGTTGTTCGGTTGTGGGTTTCGAAGGAGGATTTCGAACAAAGATCGTGTAGCCCAACCTTTTGCACACCGATTGCTTAATCAAGCTATTACAGGTAGAAATCATACCTTCATTTGTAAGTTTTGAATATCTGTGTTTAGGGTTTCTATAAATTTTTGGGTTCTGTACGTTGAATGTGAGTAGGTAGGGTTTCCAAAAATTGGGCTTTTGACATTTAGGGTTTCTTTGTGCATTATTGGGTTCCTATTTGTGTTTGTGTACATGTACAACGTATACAATGTAGTGCATGGTTGTATAAATGTACAAATATATTATTGGGTTCCTATTTTTTTCATACTCATTATCTGTTCTGAAATTGGAAATTTTTTTACACTTATTACCTGATTTTGGGCTTTTCTTTACTGATTAGGCGTTCCTACTTTGTGTGATTTTCTTATGTTTTGCAGTCATGTTTGTTCATCCATATTTTGACTTGATCTTCCACTTCAAAGGGTTAGTGGATCATTGTAACAATGTTGACCCTGAAATGTATAGTTATATGGACATGGTGCAAGATGTGAATGAGACTGTTTTGTCTAAAATGCCCTCAAATATTGGAGTAGCTATCACTGTTGTCTATGAATTTCCTGGTACTGGGTATAGGTTTGAGTTAGATTCAGACAAAGCTGTTATGGACTTGTTTGCTATGGATGGTGTTCCACCAACACTTAACTTGTTTGCAGAGGTGGAAACACCTATTACTACTGTGTACCCTGATATAGGAGATTCTAATGTAGAGGTTATTGAAAAAGAACCAAATGATGATGATGTTAATGCATACCACAAGGATGATATCTATGAGATGAGTGATGAGGATAAGGAATGGGGTAGTGGTATAGATGGGGGTATGCAGTATGAAAATGTAGGAAGTGTGGGTGATAACAATTTCTGTGATGATGAATTTGATTAGGAACTTAGTGATTACCAGTCAGGGGATGATGAGGGAAGGTACTCTAGTGATGGTGAGGCTGAAATTGAATCCAAGGGGAAGGGAGTTGATGGAAATGAGCCATATGTTGATGGTGAGGGTGAAGTGGTATTAGAAAGGCATATGATCTTTGAAGATGTCAATGCATTTAGGGCAAAATTAAGAGATTACACTGTGGAGAAGGGATTCAAAATAGTGAGGGATAAGAATGAAAAAGGTAGAGTCACAGCTCATTGTGCTGCTGTAGGTTGTAAGTGGAGGATTCATGCCTCCCCTATGTTTGATGGGACTACCTACCAGATAAAATCATTACCCTATGAGCACACTTGCATTAGGCAAAACCAGAATGATGAGGCCACCTCCACTTGGATTTCAAAGAAACTTTTCCAATCTTTCAAAGAGAATCCCCAACTCACTTTAGATGCCATGCAAGAGAAACTCCAGTCTAAGTATGGACTAGAGGCAAGTCATAGCCAACTCTATAGAGCTAAGAGGAAATGCCAAGATGTGCTAGAGGGAAATCATGGTGAGCAGTACAAGCTGCTACCAACATATGCTATAGAGGTCAGAAAAACAAACCCTGGTAGTTTGTTTAAGATGCAATATGATAGGCCTTCTCTGATAGTTAATCCAATGTTCCAAAGGCTGTTTGTGTGTTTTAAGGCAATGGAGGCTGGTTTCTTGAATGGGTGCAGGCCTTTTTTAGGTATAGATGGGTGTCACTTGAAAGGGCCTTATGGTGGGGTTCTGATTTCAGCAGTTGCTTTGGATGGTAATAATGGTTTGTTTCCAATTGCAATAGGCATTGTAGAGGTGGAATGTAAGGAGAGTTGGGGCTTCTTCTTGTCTAATTTGCAAACCATAATTGGGGCTAGTAATTATGTCAAACCTTGGACCATAATGTCTAACCAACAAAAGGGGCTGGAAAAACTTGTCACTGAATTGATTCCAGAGGCATCTCACAGAAAGTGTTGTAGGCATATCTTCCAAAATTTTAAGGCTAGATTTCCAGGGTTGGTTTTAAGGAAACAATTTTGGGTTGCAGCCAGGGCATACACTGAAAGACACTTCAATCATGCTATGAACATAATTAAAGACATTAACACTGAAGCTCATGCATATCTTATCAAATTGGGGGTTCATACTTGGGCAAGACATGCTTTTGATGGGAGGGTTAGAAGTGACCATATAACCAACAACCTAGCTGAGTCGTTCAATAATTGGATTGGTCATTGGAGGAGTAAACCAATTCTGACAATGCTTGAAGGGATTAGGTGCAAGGTAATGACAAGAATCCAGAAGAGGCATGAAAAAGGGCTGAATTGGAGTCATAGAATTACATCAAACATTAAGAAGCAAACTCTTAATGTTGCTAAGCTTGCTAGGGATTGTCAAGTTCAGTATTGTGGAGGGGAAGAGTATGAGGTGAAAGATACATGGGGGGTTAGCCATTTAGTCCATTTAGGGGTTATGGACTGTGTGTGTAGACAATGAGAAATTAGTGGAATTCCATGTAAACATGCTCTGGCTGCTATAACCTATGGTAGGAAGAATATGGAGGACTATGTACACCCTTATTTCTCAAAAGGTGTATCTCAGGGCCTATGCAGGGATGATTCACCCAATCCTTGATCACTCTATGTGGACAATGTGCCCTGGTGACCCATTAGACCCTCCTCCACTTAGGAGAATGTCTGGTAGGCCAAGGAAAGACAGGAGAAGGCAAGCAGATGAGGGTCTAGCTGCAACCAGTCAGTCCAAGAGATCACAAACTTTGAAATGCACATGGTGCCAGCAATTTGGACATAATAAGAGAACATGCCAGAGGGGTCCAATTAGGGGTAGAGGTAGAGGTAGGGGTTCTGGAATTGGCAGGGGTGCTGGAAGTGGAATTGGCAAGGGTTCTGGAATTGGCAGGGGTGCTGGAAGTGGAATTGGCAGGGGTTATGTGTCTGTAAGTGCAACAAGTGGAAGGGGTTCATCATCTTGTTCAGTTTCTGGAATGGGCAGTACCATGGCAAGAGGAAGAGGAAGGAGCATGATCAGAGGGAGAGGAAGGGCCAGCAACTCTGGTAGAGGAAGAAGCATGACAAGAGGGAGAGGAAGGGCGAGCAACACTAGTAGAGGTGGAAATGTGAGTTACCTACCCTTTTTTTTTCTTCAAATTATTGTAGCTTACAAGTAATGTTATGGTTATGTTTTAAACACTTTCTTCTTTTATTAATGCAATATAGGTTGGTGACAATGGAGGTACTCCAATGCCTTCACAATGTGTTACACAAGACAGTCAATGGGCATCACTTTAGTAGATATGATTACTAAGAAATACTTTGTTATTTATTCTCTTTATTGCAAAATAATGAAA
Source organism: Gaultheria prostrata (assembly GCA_036023075.1). Lineage (NCBI taxonomy): Eukaryota > Viridiplantae > Streptophyta > Magnoliopsida > Ericales > Ericaceae > Gaultheria > Gaultheria prostrata. Next base: position 21,887 of record JAXBDA010000093.1, on the reverse strand, counting down.
CATGAATAATGATCATTTCATTTTTTTTACCTATGCAGGTTGATGGACAACCTTTTTTGTGTAGTGGGATAATAGTTTATAATTGGTATAGTTAGGGCATATTTTGGTATAGTTAGGGCATATTTTGGTATACTTAGGGGATATCTTTGTTGCTATGCATGTATAGCCCTCATTTTGTATAGCCCTCTTTTGTATATCCCTGCTGCGTTGGTGTTAAAAACTTCAGTATAATGTTTCACTCTATCTGTTATGGCCACCAGTGTGGTGTAAAAACTCTATGACTGGTTGTATTGTTGGTAATAGAATGGTTTGACTGGTTGTATTCTTGGTGCTTGCAGATTAAGATTATTGAGATTCGATTGCTTGACTAGGATTCCATAACTTGCATTTCATTAGACTGGCATTACATAACTTGCATTTCATTCATGGGTTAGGACTGATATTACATAACTAGTACATGAACACCCAAATCACACTTCATTTCACTTTGATGAGCATGAAGATGATTCCAAGACAAATGAGAATCAACTTCTTTAGGAAGCTCAGTTGGCTTTGTAGTGCTTGTACCCTTTCTAGTGCTTGTACCCTTTCCACATCAACAGCAGCAGCAGCAACTACATTTCCCCCTTCATCTTCATTGTACCTCCTTGCTGAAACCATTGTTGAGTGCCCAACAACAATTCGGTTAACTGGGTTGCACCAATCCCAAAATGAGCATTTATCAATTGAGCTTGTACTTGGACATGCATAGTAGAGTCTCCCTTTGTTAGGCTCCGAACCTGTGACTCGAATTGCGGCCTTCATTCCACAGTTACAAATACGGTTCCTATACCTGAGAAATCCAGTGGAAGTGCTTGATGCACTCATCTCTGTGTTGTGGAGATCTGAGAAAATAGACAGAAAATACTATCTTTCTTTTAGAGGGAGAGAGTAAAGAGAGGTGAGTGAAATTAACTCTCAGACGTTTATATAGGGAGAGGGGGGTAGATGAAGGGTAGTAATGGCATTTAAATGTTAGGGCAGCATGACAAAAGCAGGGCCCACACTTTGCCATCCAAAAAGTAACGTCTGTGTAATGGAAGGGGGTGTTTTTCTGGTATCAGAAAAAGCAGGGGAGGGCAGTGCAATATCAGAAACCTCAGGGGAGGTCAGTGTTTGTGTCAGAAACCTCAGGGGAGGTGAGTGAAATTTACCCCCAAAAAAAACTTAGTAATTGACTAGTTATTTGGTAGTTGATACTACTTAGTTTCATTTTGTTTAACCTTTGAACGTTGAACTTCGTACAGTATTACTTAGTTTCCATGTTATTTAAAGTTTTTTTCAACTTTTATTGATGTATTTGCTCTCAAAACTTGGGGAGGGTATAGGAGAACATTTTTAAAAGATTAAAAAAAAAAAATGGGATATCCGCTTTATTGTCAATGCGCCGATTAATCGGCTAATCTGTTAGGCAGTGCCCGGCCACCCGACTAGTGCCTAGCGACTTTTAGAACACTGGGTTCGGCTCCTTTGTCCTGATAAGAAAGGATAACTCTACTAACGTACATTTTTGCACAGACATTTATATATACACACTCATGAGTGACTCTTCTGGTCTAACCACTCATGCGATCGTGATAGTGTTTGTGCAGAAGTACGCATCACTAGCATATAATTGGATGCGAAAGCAAACTCGGCAATCACATATAAAATGTGCATTCACAAGCACTGTTTTCTCCGTGCAGAATAACGTGACAATAAAAGCAAGTAAAGTTTGGACCACGAAAGTCAAAGAAACATGCTTCATTCTCAAAACATCACACATTTAAATCTCGCTCTGTAACACAGTACAACGTAAACAAAGTACTCCTAAATGTCTTTACTCAAACAACCCAAAGTAAAAACTTTATTTCCCTATTTTTCTTTTCTGTTCAAACAAAAACTACCACAAGTGTCCAGGAAATATATGAAAAATGCTCGTAATTTCCAACCTCTACTACACTATTGTACAACTTCCGAGGTACACTGTACATGAGGCAAGACATAGCCTAGCAGCCGATGCTTGAGCACTCAAATAACTGCCAAAAACGGACCAAATAGTTGCAAAAATTGGGGAATCTAACACTAATTTACAAATTTCAGGGCGACTAAAGAGATGATAACTTTACCTCCACTGTATAGTTTCTCATGATCGGAAGACCAAATCCAGTAAAGCAAAAAGAATGAGCTCAAGAATACGTATCATGCTGGTATGCAGTAAGAGGAGCTGAGAGCTGAAGGCAGCACACAGACCAAATGAGGTCCGGGAGGATTGCAACTTATATTTGCGTCGTCTACATTTGGAAGCAGTAGTTGTGGGGGACGAACATATCCCGCAACCAGTGGCACACACACTATGGAGATAACGATCCTTGAACCTGTCGGTTTATGATAATTTCAGGGACAAATTAGATCGTACCTAATATGTGAAATAAGAAAATCATCCTTAAGTGACTCAGGTACCTTGGTCTGTGGAGAGTGAAACATGCCCTCTTTTTCTTCCAGCAATCATCCAGTTCTCTGAACTGGCATTGACTTCGTATAATACCTCATCCTGCCAGAGGACAAATGGAAAAATCGTTTATAGAAATTGAATAGTTTCGGTGTCGTTTTACAAAATTACAAAGCTGTACACGGTCAATAAGAATTCTACGCCATAAGCACATATCTTCTCTGAAGTTGTGAAATAAGAAAATATTCTCTTCTTTGTGGCAATATTGTGGGCTCAGTTGTCGTTATCTTGTCTTCGTCTTATGGGTCTCTTGAATCCTCGTTCAAACAAAGTTGAATGTCTTTGCTTTGTTTGCATGTGTTAGTGTCACTTCTCTACCCTTTTCTGGTGATCCATGCAATATATTAACATCCAAGGGAACTTTAAGTATACTTCAGCTACCCCACTAGAAAAGCTGACGGGAATAGCGAATACGTAATTATGTCAACCCCATATTTTTACTCAAATGACGCTACCCCACTAGAAAAGCTGACAGGGAATAGCGAATACATAATTACGTCAACCCCGTATTTCTACTCAAATGACACAGGCTATTTCATGAGGCACTTACAGACACTGGTATGGTAACTTTGGTTCTATTTAAAGATGATTATCAGAAAGAGGAGCTATTGACTCACTCTCAAGTTGAAGCAATAAATACAAGAACAAAGAACAAATGAACATTGAAAGAGAAAAACTTCTGGCTTACATTTTTGTCAGAAAGCACTTTCTCCTCGAAATCCTTTAACCTTTCAACTCTCCACTGCATGGTGACAAGCTGCCTAACTCTGAGACCACTTGAAGGAAGAGGAAGAAAACCAACTGCCAGGCAAGGGTCCAGGACAGGCCGCTGTAAAACAAGAGCACTCTTGAAGATCAGAGATTGTGTAGCGTCCTCAACACCATTGGTTTCCATGGCTACAGGGGTGTGTGCTCCAAGGCTTCTATGACCCATTATTCCATATCTGATATTTAGAACACTACCTGGACGCAATGCCTTGGCTTCATCTGTAAAACCAAGATAAGTATTGTCTTCTTGCATTCAAAAGTAAGAGAACACTTAAATTTATGAGGGGCAGAGCATCCCTGTTGGTTTCCATGAATCATATCCAAGATGACAAAGGAAAGAGATCCTGCCCTTAGGAAGTATCACGACAAATTAAGTCAAGTCCAGCGACTCATATGCTAGTATTTAATCCTCCAGCAAGTCCAATATTTCCTGTTGTTTGATCCCCAAACCCTTCTCCTATTGAAATTTAATGAGCATGAGCTAACTCTCTGTCCTGGGAAGGATCAAATTTAAATATACTAATCTTTGGACCGAGAAATGGGTGGTGAACACTTGGTAAACTTCTAAAGGTTCTGAGCTGCTGTCCCTAAGTGACATTGCAATATGCTGAAGGTTTAAGGCCAAAGCCACACAAATTCAGCAAGGAGAATGCTCCTTCTGTCCAACATTTTTGTCACCTTAACCATATCTGGATGTTCCAAACTTGTCATCCATTTTGAAAAACCAAGGTATGTGATTGTATGCTTTTACAACATTTTCCTTTATCTATAATGGAAACACGTCTAATCATACATAATAGAGGGTCAGACTGGGAAGCTGACACTCTGTTGTAGTACATATGCTAATTGCGTCTTTGCTTAAGAAATTAGATTTCCAAGATAAGTAGTATGGGATAAGCAAGTAATGCTCAATCTGAAGGGAATAAATTAGTAAATGTTTTCTACGTCATAAATTTGAAATGCAGAGTACTTGCTTGGCGAGGCCAAAGTCATTGTTGGACCTCCATGAATAGGTAAACATGAACGGAACTTAGTGCATTATGTAACAGTTCTACAATTGATTCTTCAATTTTGCAAATCAAGGTATCCAACAAGACCACCACCCCATGTCAATGTCAAATACATACTCTTGGTATGTATAGCTGGACCAATGACTGATAACATATGCATAAAGCTAAAGATGAAATAGGCATACCTTCAGCCACTGCAGTCACCAAGCATATACTGAACAGCATTCCTGCTCTGGACGTCGGGGAAATAACAAGTGGAAAGAAACCAGAAGCTGGTCTCCCATCACCTTGTCCAGTGTGAGTAAATCCGTCTTGAAGATCCAACCAAGCATCGTAAATGGTCAATGAGGCTTTCACTTGAGAATGCAGCATCACCTGGAAGAAGAATAGAAGATGAAGATTTAATACACAAAATGGAATAAGCAAGGTCATGCTAAAGATTTGACATAAATTGAACTTAAAAACCAAACCAAGTTGCAGAAGCCAAAATTGGCCAAAACAATAAGGTATTGAAGGAGTCAAGGCTAAGATACCTGCAGAAGTAAAGTACCGTCATTGCATTTGTCTGTAACACGTGTACTCACGTGGAAAGGGTCAGTGAAATGCACTGCTAGGGTCCTGTAGATTTGTTCAAATCAGGCTTGGCCGAAGTAAAATTAATCTACAAAAGCTGCTGGAAATCTGGAAGAAAAAGGAAGGAGAATAGCTGTACCTTTCGAATGTTTGATTATGTGATATTCCAAACTCAAGTTTCAGAGCAATTGTCCTTAACCCGTCCACAACACTCTGTCGTGGGGGAACAGCTGCCCATATAAGAGATGTGGCATATTAATTTTAGCGCTTGAACACAGAAACTTTAGAAGCAGATGAAAACCACGAGAAGTGTTTTAGTATTCTTTCACCTGCATTTGTTCCTCTAGCAAGACTCTCACTTATTGCACGCACTGGAATCCACAGTACAGAATTTATATCGCGAGCCCACTCTGGCAACTGGATTCTGCCCTCATTAAGAGTTAATTGCTTAAATTCTTCAGTACCAGCAGAACCATCATTTCTAGCATCATCCGAGTAACCCAGTTTGGCTGGAGTTTGTGAAATGTCACCATGACTCTCCATTTCAATGACATGAGACTCATCGATCCTCAAACCAGGACCAGTGTCAACATGCAAGACAGCACCCTTAAGGGAGTAGTCAATGGGCTTAACAATTATTCCAACCCATTGAGGTTCATTAATGAGCAAAGCAGACGAAACAGCTGCAGAAAGATCTACCAGAGGCCTTGGTTTAAACACCTAATAGTGGAAATGCGCAGTTAGATCGTTTTTCATAGACAATGTTGTTCCTAGTCACAAACAATTACTAGACACATTAGTAGAAGGCCATGCTATTGAAAAAGTAATGCAAACTAAAATGGGAGGATGAAACCGTTCATGTCCTCATCATAAGGTTTATCATCAAAAACACTCATTACAATTTTCTATTGAACAAAAAGAACAATACCTTTAAGATGGGTTTCGTCGGCTTCTCATAACTCATAAAATCATCAGTGTCTGCTGGTCCACCTTTAGAAAAACTATGAGATCTAAATCTCAAGTGACCAATTTGCCCAGTAAGAACCCCCAAGACATAGGAACCTGGTTTCTGTGGGGGTAGGGAAAGGGTGATTGTATTTCTCCCAGGCTTAAGTATGATAGCCACAGGGCTCTTTATAGCCTTAAAATCAAAATACAGAAAATCAAATATTAGGCAGGCAATCATATGCATCCTACAAAGCATTGGTGATGCAACATTAAATAACATTGCATGAAATAGTGGGGGGAAAAAGAACAAGTACCTTAACACCTTCATCAGCATTAAATGTAGCTATTAGTGTTAGACTGAGTGATTCAAGAGTTATATCATCAGGAAAGCCACTCCAAACAGTCACAGATAGAGAACCAGGATCGCCATCGCATAGCTCCAATTGTGGCCCATTGCCAGAAAATGTTATCAAGGAAGACACATCAAGGGGCACAGGGTGCTTCATTTCACTGTGGGCAAGACGGACTAGTTCTGACTGAAAAGCTTGACGCTCCTTGGTTGAGAATAAGCCCTTATCCAGTGAGAGCAATCTCACACAAGACGATAAATAGCCAGCTTGATCATTCAGGATTTTTTGGCACTCTGCTAAATTGGGAAGAATTTCAGCCAACAAATCTTCCCATCCCTCACCAGCATAGAGAGCGCAAACCTTCTCATATGACTTTGCAGCAAGATCAAAGTTTCCATGCTTATAGCAGACAGCTGCAATTTCACCATCAAGGACAACTCCATGCCTTTTCCACCACGAACGATGATAATTGTCAGCAGCACCTTTTGATAGTTCCAGATATTTTTGCTGACGGGACAAGAGATTCATGATGGTTTAAATTAACCTCAGAAACAGAGAGGTATCAAAGTAGAAGCCACTACTACATATGAATCATCGCAAAGCTCTAAGAACTTAAGTACTTAACATTTGCTTGAAGACTAAAATGGCGAGGAAGCAAAAACAAGAACTTGCGGTAGATAAGAGTCAAGGTCTTCTCATAATTTAACGATAATTAGGGATGACAACTGAACCGATGGGTACCCGAACCATAACCGGGTTTTTTCCCCGAACCATAACCGAAATATTCCCCGTGGGAGATAACCGAACCGAACCCGATAAGTGTAATTACAAAATTACCCTTCATATGTAGAAGTTTAGCCTGCGTATAGCTTCAATGCATTGAATTTCTACTTAGACGTATATTAGTTTTGCATTTAAACTATCTAGATGCATATTTGCATTCCTTTTTAACCGACGGTTCTATGGCATTTCCAATTTAACTGATTTTCATGTTTGAATTTCATTCATAATTGTTTCATTTTTATTTTGTTTTCTAATTTAACGGGGGGTACCCGAACCGAACCGATCCTCGATTGGTTCAGTTATGGTTTCAATTTCCCCTACCCATTCGGGTTTCGGTTGGTTCTGGGTACCCATCTAGTTTCGGGTAATGGGTTCGGAATTGACAATAGCCGTACCGAACCGAACCGACCCATTGCCATCCCTAACGATAATTGTCATTAAAATATTATGTGAGTACCCATTAAAGGATGTGCACATGATTAAACAGACCATTGTCCGGTGACAAAAAACACGATATGTAGTCTGTTTATGACAAGTACCTCAAACTCCTCCATAGATGACAGCGACTTCCAAAGATTCGGATCAGAAATTGTGTTACGGAGAGCATGTTCAGCAGCAACATATATCTCTGCAAGCCTCATAGGTCGATCAATGGAGCTGTCGAAGTTTCCTGGAGAAGAATTAGTTCTTGAAAAAAGAGTTGTATGCGCTTTAGTTGATGGGGACATCCTCGAAGATACATCTGAACCTAAGCTGCCAACATGTAATAACTGGATAAGGGCCCAGAAGAATTCAGAGATCAAAAGAACATGCACAAACACAAATCAGGAATACTTTCAGAACAAATTTAAAATATAAAGGGTTATCAACAACTAGTGTGCTTGCTTCCAAATAAGTTTAAAGCAGCTAAGCACAGTTTAAGGTAAAACACTCTGGAACAGAAGACTAGCTCTTATTACCCATAGTTCGAAAAGCATATACTCCAGTTTATATTGCATTCATGATTCAACTACTAAAATTCCATTACCCATCAACAAAGCCGGAGCGACCATCAAGTAAATCAAACATGTTGCCAGAGGAAAGAGAAGCCCTTCGGCGATTAGCTTCACGCAGAAGCATAGATGGTTCAAGAGGTAATGGCTTCCTCTGAATACCAAAGTGCTTAAGCCTTGAAGTCGCTTGAAGAATCAGCTGCACAGATTTGGTGAAACACATAAGCAATAAAATTGTCAATAGGGAATCATAGCCATTAACAGTGGTGGTGACGACTAGGATAGCTTCCAAAAAGGACTACTAAAAACTTGAAAGGCATTACTGACATTGACTAAGGTGAGGGCTCCATTGCCAAGTTTTCAAGCCATTCCACTATTTCCCACTAACTTTTCCTATTGTTTCTGAAGTAATCTTAGTCTGGCAAATCCTTTCTTTACACTATTGTTCTTTGTCATGGAAGACAGAGAATATTATTTAGTATAAACAATTTACCTTAACTGCATTAGCCCTATAATTCAATGCAAGGACACAAGCACTGCTCAGGTAAGCAGCATGATTTTCAAAAGCAGAAAGCATGTGACAAACTGATCCCTACTAATTCAGATATAATCTTAGACCCTAACTGGGTGACAGATGTTAAGCATTGCACCGTTACAGCGATATATAATCATACGTATCTGTTAACTGATTTCCTCCAGGGATAAAGGGTAAAGCTGAAGAGATGAAGCTACTCAGAGCAGACACGAGGCATTATTTTTAGATGAAGGATTATATATTCCAGTGGCCCAAATAAAGTGGGTGACTTGTTAGGATGTTATTGGGGGTACATTTTGCATGCGAGACATCTCCTTTCTTCTGAGTTGAGTATCATATTGGCTTTCACACAGTTATTTACTTCATCCAATTTCAGTGTTCACATCCTATTAAGCCCAGCAAGCCTTTGGGCTTGGGCAACCCCCCGGGCTGGGGCAACAAACAAAAAAAACGGTTATATATAAATATTATAAAGTTTCCAATACTTAAGCAAAGAACCTGCTTGGCTCCGTGTCATTGTTGATGCCAATAATCCATGGGATTGGGGGTTCGAATCTTAAGCTCCACTTTATACTAAAGTTTCATTCTTTTACTTCTTTTTTTTTTCTCTATTTACTAAACTTTGGCCTCTTTCAGTCTTTTATTTCCCCTTTTTTCTCTATTTACTAAAATTTGGCCTCTTCCAGTCTTTTATTTCCCATTTTTCCCGTCTATTTTTGTTATTTGCTCCGTTTTTCCCCCTCCCAATCCACAATTTTACGAAAACCACATTACTCAATTACTTTATTAGAGATTTTTGCATTTTACAAACACAACAATAATGTAGTGATATTTTCTTACATCAGATTAAAAAAAAACCAATGGTGGAAAATTTATAAAAAAAAATAAGCAAGCTAACACGGTTTATTATTATTTTCAAACAAATCATAGGTAAAACATGAAGCAAACTTTCTTATTTTCTTCAAAACAAACTCTTACAATCATATCTTTTTACCTTTATCTTTGCATACTTTTAGTTTGCATTGTTGTATTTTATTTTTTGACTAGTACGTCATTTTATTTTTTTGACTTAATAGTAAGTGAGCAACTAAGATTGGGGTTGGGGTTGGGCAACCCAAACGTCAGGGCCGGCCTGCATATGATCTACATGCCGGTTGACTGATTTATAACAAATATCAATTACCAGTTGTCCCAAAATCTTAAGATGTTAGCAAATGAGCCAAACAATGTATGTCAAGCAATCCAACACCTTCTCACACTTGCAACCCCGTCTTGCACGTGACGATGCAAATTTCTATATATAGGGTGAAATAGAATGCAAAGGAGAGAAGCATAATGCAAACAACGGACAAATGGAAACGGAGAAACTTCAACCAAGACCTTTCCCAACCTGAGCTCTGATGTGTGAAGTTACCAATTTTTCCAAAGCTTAAGATGCTAGAAATTAGGCCCAACAATGTCTATCAAACTATGTAATAGAGGAATCAACAAAATTAACACTACAAGGAAGGGTTTTCAACGTATGGCAGTGCTCATATTTACCAGCCTATTGCTAGTTACATGCCAAAATACTAAGAAACTCACCTTTTCTTTCACAAATACCTCAGAAGATGCATCAGGTGGGACTGAAGGCCAAATGGCTGGCTTAGGCCAAGGAAGCATGCTGAGTGCAGCACTGCTCAAACGAAAATTGTATTAGCATGAAAGGTAACTTTTGGGTGGTGCTTTCAATAGAAAAAAGACTTAAATTAAATTTTTATGTCAGATAAAATGTGTTTCTACCTGTTGGCCGGACTTCTTTCTATATCTGACCCATATCCAATTAAATATGCAAGCCTCATTAACTGCCACATATGGGAAATTTTTACTTTAGCAGTAGGTTAAGATCTAATGCATAACGCATTGAAAGAAAAGGACAGATGTAAATGGCATTTTATAGGTCATAATAAGAGTGCAAAGAGCGCAGGGGAAAAAAATAACAATAATCAAATGAGCTTCTGATCTGATAAGAAATTCCGTGCAATGAAAATATTTTCTAACACAATGTCCACACATTTAGAAATATCTCAGGCCCTAAAAAACATGCTTGGATGTATTTTCTTCTTCAAAATCAATTCTCGGTTGGCCAAAGTTTTGCTTGCTCCTATTGACTAATGTATGCTTATGCATCCAATTGAAGAGATGACACAAAGGATGGAGTTCAAAAAGTCTCTTGTAAGGGATGCAATGTTTACCTTAATCCGGCACAGTGAATAAAGGTCCCCCTGAAGGCGGTAAAACTCTTTTTCTATATCTTGTGGTACTTGTTCGTCACTATAATTGGAAGTAGTTGTATTGATTAAAGCCAAGCAAGCAGTTATTACCCAAACTTCACGCATGCAGAAGGGTAAGATATTCTGGAACGAACACCAAGAAAATAAGCAAAACCAATCAGAATGAATAACTTTTCAACAGAAGCTTAAAGAAGCATAACTTACTTTTAAGAGAAAAATAACATCAATTACCTCATGTGATGCCAGTGCCTTTGAAAAGCTGATTATAAATGGATAACCCCGTGATGACACCTCAAAAGGACGATTCAGCTTGAATAATAGCTACAAAGTTGAGATGTACAAGTGAAAACACAATCAAAATACAAATACAGCAAAACAACAATCCTAAAGATTTTCCTTTTATGAGGAGAATCCTCTAAGGTAGGGCCACCTTTCGGACCCACCACCCCTGGGAGGAAGGGCAGAGGAAGACTGGTACAGAAAATTAGCTTCACCATACTGTTACTTCTTCAAAAGCTGACTCAAATATATTTTGCTATTATCTGTTCAACCAATACAGATCTAAATTTAATAGAACAGCTGAATGCCAATCTACTTAGCAGTAGAATTAAATAAGCTAATATACGAAGCACAACTAAAGCAAAGATGAATCACTGCGTCCCAAGAGCCATTTCGAAATCCAATTGTAAGCATCATCTATGAATGCGAGATTCATTAGAGTGGAAAGAATACCTTCCATAAACAGCACATGACTGAAGCAAAGAGACTATATAGTAACTTTTCTTGATTGGGAAATAAGAAACCTAATTTTCTATTATGTAACTAACTTCTCCACAAGTGGAAAAAGAAATCTGATCTTACTACTTCTATTTAAAACCAATCTAAGTTACCACTACTTCACAGTCTAGCACACCTTGGCTTGACAGGCAAAGAGATACTGTCGGAATTCAAACTCTCTGAATGAATCATCTTGAACAATCTGCATTAACGGCTTGTTTCCAGGTTTTAGCAGTGCAGCTTGATCATCTCCTTTGTCCATTGCACCAAACTCCCGTTGTTTCCCTGTATTGTTAACTGCATTACATGGAAAAATTAAACCAGAAAAGATAACATTAATAATCCACAATAGCTCATTCTACACTATATGCAAGAGCAGAATTGAGATACTAAGGAACACATGCATTTACACCTGTTTCCATATATCAGAGCTCTAGTTCATCACAGTTATAATTCTATGCTTAATATCCAGCATGGCTAAATCTATAACACTCCTTATATATCCTAGAGCATAATTGAGGCACTAAGGAACACATGCATTGACACCTGTTTCCAGGTATCAGAGCTCTAGTTCATCACAGTAGCTGATAGATTATAACTCTTTCTTTTAATGCTGGCATCAGAAATGAAGCACTAGGGTATGGATTCTGCACCTGTTTCTGAATAGCAGAGCTCTAGTTCATCATATTCTCGTAACGCATCTTCATGGAGATGAGCCATCTCAAACATAAAAGCCAAGCTTTCCTGTATATGGAGGGAAAGGGTTATGAAAAACAACTCCGGAAACAGAACAAATATTATTTTTTTAAAGTAAGAAAGAGAACACTTCTGAACAAGGTTGTTTCTGGTAACTCCTGAAAACGGGCTGCTCTTTCTTCACTGTAAAGGTTTTTTTAGTTCAAGTACTTAAACTAAAATCTTTAACAGTTCTTTCATACAAGAAAAGATAAGCATGCAAACCAACAGTACACATACCCAGACACTTTTCTACTCACAAAAAAAGCAAAGCCACACAGGCAATAAATCAAAGGATTCAATTACCTTCAGGATGAAAAAATTGCAGAAATTCCAAACTGGCATAAAGCGTTGTTCACTGAGCTTGCGAATCTCATCCTCGTAAAACTGAATGCGCCTATCAAGTGTGTTCTTGACACACTCCATGATTTTGGACTCCAAGTCTTCCCAGAAATTTGCTTCCGGTCCATGTAAATCTAGTTTGCAGCACCTGATTGAGGCATTAGGTGGGAATAAGAAGGTTCAATGAATCTCTTACACTGAAGAAAATTCAAATTAAATTGCAACACGATATTCATATACTTTGTTATTTCTTACATTCCACTTTAGTAAACAATAATAGCCAGCAGCCACATGCATTATTGTTTTGACCAGATAAAGATCAAGATTATCAAAGACTGTTAATCTTCAAATCTAAGTCAAAGGGGCTAATTTAAGTACGAAAATTAGAAGGAAGAACGAACAATCAGAAAAAAGCCTCAGCAACAACAATGACAACAGAGAACAGCAGTATGATTTAACTGAGGAAAATAATACGTACGGAACAGCTTGTCTTTTACAGCAGCCTTCTCTCAAATGATTGAGAATGTTGATATAAATGCGTCATTATACCTAGAATTAGAAACGAAAACGTTCGCGGAATGGAGGGGTAACACTGATAGAAGATAAAATGAGAGAAAATAGATTAAGGTGGTTTGGGCATGTCTATCGCAGATGCGCTAGTTAGGAGGAGTGATGTAGTTATGGTACAAAGTAGCAGTAAGGGGAGGGGTAGACCAAAACCGACTCTAAAGGAAGTAGTTCGAATGGGTCTATGTTTTCAGGATATAACGACAACATATCTCAATGGAGAGGGCATGTAGCTTGCCACTAATTGATTTCGATCAAGGCTCAGTTTGGTTTCTGTCAACTGAGTAGCCCACACTTAAAATTCTAGTTACTGTTCACAACAGCCTTATTTCCCTGATTAGCCGACACTTGATTCTTGTTTCAAGCAAAGTAAAATAATTTATGAGTAGTAGGCCACAAGCTACTACACCACCAACATATATGTCAATAGAACTCAATGCATAGTTCAGCAAAAAGTGTAAACCACACTATCAGCCGCTGCAGGGTTACCTTTCCCTCTTCTTTGAGCTGAATTCTACCTCGAGTTTGGCATATACTTTCTTTGCAAGCTTGACAGCCTGCTCATTGTGGGGTGGAGCCTTAGTCACAAACACAATAAACCACTCTCGTTCATCATTCTGAACAATTAGCTTCAAACGTGGCTTAAGGATAGTCTTGAACTCATCAAGATCCTACACCCAAATGTTAAGATATTATATGACTATAGCAAACAGATAATTAATGAAAGAAGAAAAATCAAAAGTATATATGCAAAGGAATAGGCAAGTACAACAAGTCAAATACACTTTTTTCTGCTAGGCAACTATAGGCCTAGAAATTGACATAGAGGTTAAGAGGTAGAGAAGATGCTACATTGCCTAGAATTTAGAGGTATTTGCTCAACATGTCAAGTTACGTCAAAAAACTGATTCTAATGTCGGCGGCTCTGGCGAATGTTAAACCTCCTTGTGCCATAAGGCATTTGCAATTTACATTGTTTCTTTCTTTTTTCTTTTTCTTTTTTTTCGAGAAGTACGTAATTATATTAAAGAAAGCATTGAGGGATGCTATACACAATTTACATTGTTTGTTTCTAGAACAATTGAAATAAGCATTTCAATCAATCTCAAAATTTCCACCCTTACATAACGAGCACAGTGACCCCAGAACTGAGAATTGCACTAAAAAATATGAATAGATGACGTAAAAAAAGGAAGCCATAGAATTTTAAAGTTGTGCTATACGATTTGTTAGTCTCAACAGGGCTGCACATGACTAAATAAAATGTTCACAAGCTAATGTAGCATTACCTCATCTAGGCACCTAAGAAGTTGTAAACTTATACCAAAGATGTACAGTTAACAGTGAAGAGACAGCCAGTTACCTCACAAGTAACAAGAACAACAGTTGCATATGGTTCTCGGAACCAAAATAACAATTGTTCCTGAGGAAACCGACTACGAAGTCTTGAATCTGTTGTCAATATAAACTCCAAGGGCAGTTTCTCCACAAAAACAGGATTGCGTGTCTTGTTGTTCAAACAAGCTCTTGTGAATGGCAAACGCTCCTCAAACCCCGTCTTTACAGTGGGCCACAAGTCGCTGACATCTTCAACTGGGAAGCAATTCATATTCCATAGTGAAATTCTAAGATTGGAACATAGTTACATGCAGCAAAGGACAACAGAACAGGAGATCTAACCTTCTGCGATTGTGTGCGTGTGTGTGTTACAACTGCATCAAAAATTTCATAACATAATACCACACTAGCTGTACTACTTCAGATTGCAGGTATTTTACAAACAATAAGGTTATTGAAAAGCAATAATCCAGATCACTACAGTGAGCACAAACGGAAGATCAATGGAAGTCACAACTTAGGCAATGCAACCAACTTGGGTCAACATTTGTAACACAATGAAAATGAATTTATAGGTTTACCAATTACTTGTTTAGTATTTCTATGGATAAATTCAGGGAAGAACGATAAGCAGAAGTTTCTCGGATGGACCCACAACAGAAATATAATTTTCCTTACAAATAAAACAAAAATGCATTGCAAAAGCAAAAATCTACATTCAAGGCTAATAAGAAGACCGTGTTAAAAGTCTCTGAATTAAGTGTCTTTGTGCAACATGTAAGTCTCCGGTTATTACCTCTATTACCAGCAAACTGGTAGCAAGAGAAACAGTGAAACATGAACCACTAATCACTAATAAAAGAAGAACCATTTTATCCCATTCACAGATAAATCAGATTGACACTGACGCTTAACAACAATGCGCTAGCACCCACTAGAGTGCCACCAAGCCCCATAGCATGCACAATGTCTCCCTTTTTTTATGGCCTGCAAATTTGAAATTTATAACCTCATAAAGAACTTGCTGGGCTAGGCTCTCTAAGCCAACCAATCTTGCTCACTATATGAAATACAACCCCGGGTGTAGGGCGGACAAGAAATTGCTCTTCATGCATCAATCCTTCCTACAGTTGGCTCATTTCTTGTCTCACATAGACATCACCCTCAGTTTGATCCCACCCTACAGCAAGGGACCCCAACCTGTGGCCAATCAACTACCCCATCAGTTGAAACCACTCGTCCTCTTGCCATCCCACCTTTTTCATAACTCTTACCTCGAGGTTTCTCGCGAAATCTGTTGCATATTAGCTATAGATCACCTTCTACCATGAGGGACTTGGCTCATTTCGACCACTCTTTGCACAATTCAACTTGAAGTTTGCCACTGAAGACTTGCTCCCTATCATTTCTCTCATTATCAATACCTACAAAAGTAACAGAACCACCCAGTGTAGGTTGCCATTGTAGCTCTATGACCCCATAGTGGTCAAGTAGTAGTTCCTCAATCATACAAGACCTCATATCTGCATCGCACTTCCACTTGCAGAAGTTGTATATCCTCCTTATACCTCAAATCAGACTTATTTAGGCAGTCAAAGGATTTCTCATAATGAGTTGGGACTCCTTGCCCCATATTCCATTAGTTCCTCACTTCAAGCTTGGAAGAATGAACTGAAGAACCATAGAAAATGCCACACTAGTGCCATGACCCATTGGTTTTCACCTCGAGTGAACACACTAGATGCTATCCAAAAGCATCCTCAATCTCCTGAAGCTTGCTCATTCGAAGCACTGTAGTCGCCTCCCTTCTTTCCTTCACTTCTTGCCTAGACTGTTGAAACAATGTTCATTTCTAACTCACAAACCATAATCAGCTTTGGAAGGTAGCCCTTTAGTAATTCAGTCTTCTGACCGCCACCCCCAGCAGTGCCTCAACCTCTGATGCTCAACTCAACCTTACTCTAGTACCTCGGTCAACATAACTTCATTCTGAGGCATGTTGCTCGCACTTGGGTCCCAACATTCATGCTGTCCTTCAAAACTTGGTCTCCCCTATGCGCTCTGCCATCATTTTCTAAATGTACTGACTCACGCCACCTGTAACATGGTTGTCTCAATCTCCCCAACATACACAAACTTAATCACTCGCATCCCACCACCAAACTGTCTTGGTCAAAAATCTTCACACCGAGTGGATCCCAAAAAAAAAACCAAGATAGTGAATGCTCACTTAGAGGAAGAAACTGGAGTATCGCGAATGAAGAGCAGAGTTAATCAGATGGATGCTTAACACGTCTACTTTGCAACAAAAGACACACAATTGCTCATATAAAAAAGGACCCATTCTGATCCCTCCCAAAGAAGGCGGCCAACATCATAAAGCATTCACTCGATGGTAATTCACCACGAGTCATGCCATGCCAACTAGAACACCCAATTTCAACCCCAGTTATCCCACCACCTGGGGACAACCATCAAAAAAGTCCTGCAGCAGAAAATGACGTTGAAGACAATCTAGTTGACAGAGTAGTTAAGGTGCCCTGATGTTCGTGGCATGATTAGTTAGCTACTAAGGGATTGGCTGGGAGAAGCCAAAACACTTGCAAATGTTCGTGGACAAACTCGTTTACACCAAGCTCCACATATGGGACTACACCTTCATTTTCTTATCTCACACCAACCCAAACCTATTTTCATATTAAAGAGCCCAAATATATATGTCCCCTTCAAGTCTGCATCTTACCTTTATTGTGCTTTTTACATTGCGGGAGAGCTTGTGCCTGTATTTCTTTGTGCACCATGCATGTATTCATATGCTATTTGCAAGGTAACCTTGGACAGGCTTGCACAGTGGAAACCCAAGGCAAGTGTCTCATGGCCTTACACTAGGGAAATGTATCTGTTTAATAAATACTAATGAGAATCATAGTCCTACATCCACAAACAATAACTTCTTATAGACACTAGGGAAACTCGTAGTCCTAAATAATAAGTTTATTAGGTCAAACGAAAAAGGAACTCCAAAAAGTAAGCCTATAAAAGTTAATTTGTTCATTTACAAAAGCAATAGACGCATCCAGATTGTGATGCATAAATCTCCTAGAGAGAATGACACGGGACTAATAAGAATTCAAGACTTCATCACTATATGTCACTCAAACTCAAAGTTGAGAACCTTATGTGGCTCGCAATTTACAATCATTGTGCACTTTTGGCTTGCAATTTGCAATCACTATGAACCTTTGGCTTGCAATGTATGATCATTGGGAACTTTTTTCCTAGTGTATATGCCAATGTTTTAAAAGGCGCGTGCCTCGAGATGCAGGAACATGAAGCGCAGTTGAGTCCAACGAGGCGCAAGGCGCGTGAGGCAAGAGCCTAATGGTTTTTTGTCAAATCTGCACTCAGATTTCATCAAAGCCATTGATTGATGAGGATTAAAACGTGGGGCAATGCACCAGATAAAATCCTTCAAACTAAAAGGTTCTGATAGTTTAGCCCTAGATGAACCAAACAAAACACATATGAGGGAAGAAGGGGAAGATGGAGATTCAAATGAGGGGAAAAAAAGATGTGGAGGGATATAAATCAATTGTGATGAAGAAGATGAAGTAATTGGTGTTGAAGATTAGGTGTGCATGATTAGATCTTTGATTGCCATTATCCATTTTACTATCGCCATCACTTATAGCAATCCTAACGTTCAAATCACCAAATACGAACAAAAGCATAACATCTATGAACTTATCCCAAAAAAAAAAAAAGTTTATAGATCCTATGCTTTTCTTCCTATTTGGCGATTTTAACATTTCTAAGTGAAGGTATATGTAGTTTTAGAATCATTTGCTTATGATATTGACTATTGTTGTTGCTTTAGTTTAGTTGAAAATTTTGCGTACATCGGAATCCTACTTATTCTCTACAACTCCCGCATTGTTCTGATGAGGCACGCGCCTTGCACATCGCGCCTAGGCTTCAGAGGACCTTGGTGCCTCAGTGCCCTTAGAGCCTTTCAAATCACTGACTATATAGTATATACCATACACAAACCGCCTGAAGTTTTGATTAATCAGCAGGTTCCATTAAGGAATAACTTCTATGTACATAGCACACCCTCACAAACTCAAATAACCCACTGAAGAAAGTGATCTTAAACGCTCACAGATCACTGTAATCTTCGTTTAACTCATATATAATCACGTAAAACAGTCCAAACACTGAAAATGCAGAGTAACATTTCCAGTAAAGTCAGCACAATAAAGATCCGTCGAATGTAACAATGCAACTTTCAAAATCGGGAAGAAATAGAAAATACCAGCAACGACAAGGTGACCACTGGAGGTCTTTATGCTCTGGAACTGAGCTAGGAAATTGGCCATGATCGATCTACTGAAACCATGCGCTGATTCGGAGAGAGGAGAGAGATTCGGTTCGATAATCTGGGGAGTGTGAATCTGAGAGAGGAAAAGGAAGGGGTTTGTGAACAGTGAGGTTTTTAACTGTGGAGACTACCAGCGTCGTCGAGGTCGCAGCAGCTTCTTCTTCTTCTTCCTCCCATGTTGAGATTCACATCTCGGTGATTGGGTGCATCGCGCCTTGATTGCGATCCATGATTAGGTGTAGGGTCATGAGGTCAGAACCGTAGGATTACTCGCTTTGCTTTGATGAGAAGACCAAACTTCCAAATCAGAGCGATGTTTGGGACTGGTTGTTGGCGTGGTTATGGTATCCGCAAGGACTGCTTACTCCGGTTGTCTGACTAGTGACTAGTGCGCCCTCTGGGTGGGAATTCCCGAAACGACACGAGAATCCGAAACGAAGTTGGTTAATTGTTTTTGACACAAAATACGAATATGACACGACATGATAATACAAAAGGTTAAACAGGTCGGGTTAAAGTTGAGAAAATTCTTACACGAATACGAGATGACATGAGAATTTATGAGATGACCCGATAACATGACCCAATACGAAGTTAATGGGTTAGGGTCGGCTATTTCTGACACGGAACACGAATATGACACGATAAGACAATACGAAAAACTAAACAGATCAAGTTAGAATTGAGAAAATTTTGACACGAACACAAGATGACACGACACAAATATGAAACGGATCTACACGATGCCCACCCTACTGCATTATGTTACAACGAGTATAGTACTCCATAGGCAACCGATCGGACCGGGTTGTAGCCCCTCTCTCAACATATGAGTAGGGCTGCAAACAAACCGAATCAAGCCGAACTTTAGAATGTTCAGGTTCGTTCGTTAAATTTTTAAACGAACTCGAGCCGAGCTCGAGCTCACTAAAAATTTGACGAGCCGAGCTTGCCTAGGTTTGACTCGAAGTCGAACATGTTCACGAGTCTTAACGAGTCAAAAATAATATATATTTATGCTGTCATATAGGTCTAAAACTGTAAATAAATTTTTTATTTTGCACGTAAATAAGCCCATACATATATAAAATCATAGAAACATATTAAAATTTTAAGTTTGTAGTGTTTTTAAAAGTATATATATATAAGATATAAAAGTTTCATTATGACCATGTAAAAATTCTTACATGTTCAAGGTTATATATGAAATTCTTACGAAATATATATATACTCTAGGTTCGCGAGCCTACTCGAGCCGAATATTGTCGAGTTCAAGTTCGGCTCGTTTAGTAGACGAGTCGAACTTGAATGAGCTCTTACCGAATCGAGCCTCAAATAGTTCGCGAACGGCTCGGTTTGTTTGCAGCCCTACATGTGAGGCTGGCTAGAGTTACGTCAAAGTGGGCTTCAAGTAGCGGGTCAATTTTATACCCTTTCTGAGTAATCATTTCATGTGATGCCCCATCATATATAAAGATTAAAGCTAAATATATTGAGATATCACGTGGCGGAGCCTAGACAGTGAAATAATTGTATTTATCAATGCACATAAAATATTTAAAACTAGATTTTTCTATGTTTTTATCCCATAAGCAGTTCATATTTTTTCTACTTCGTTTCTATAATATGAAAATCACAAGCTTATCCCCTATTTGATTACAACCCATTTCGTCTAACAGTTAAAGCCATCCATTTTTTCGGACAGAAACCATTTACCACATATAGCTGTGCGCATAAATTGCTCTGTGGTGTCCATTTCGGGGTCTCGCACAAAATCTGGTACGTTCGTTACTTTAAGAATAATGTTTTCAAGTGGCCCTTGTAAAACGATGAACTCAATTGAATATCTCTAAGTGCTTAATCAAATCTTCTAATTTATGATAACCTGAAACATTTAATCAAAAATTCAAATATAAGATCAGGCACTAAAAATTATCCGATAGAGTATAATTTTACGAGGTCACTCGTAAGCATATTTTAAAATATAACGAACGGATTTAATTGTTCATGTGGGATCGAGCACTGAGTTTTTTTTTTTTGAACAGGAGCACAGAGTTATTTAGTATTTTTAACGGTCACTCAAAAACAGTAACTCAAATCTATGGTGCAGCAGCCTGAAAGCTTGAGTAATTTTGGTTTTGCGAATAGTAACTCGCCACAGTCCTCAAGCTTTATTGCAGTAGGAGGATAGAAGAAGTCTTACCTATCTTAAAAGGAAAAACTCTCACTCCTCTTTCGGCCTCTCTTTTTGGTGATATCTATGCCCTTATTTACGTTAGTTATTTCCCTTGAACGCCCTGCTGATTTGCAGTGAATACTCTTGTAACAACCCGTTTTTTTAATTTTAATTTGCAAGAATAAAAAAAAAGTGAAACGATTATTTTGAGAGAGTAGCTTATATTGACGAGAAGAAACGTGGGTGCATGCATGAATTGGATGGGTGATGTGGCAGCTTATTAGCATACAAGGGTGGTCTTGGTTAGCATGTCAATGACTTGTTCGGTTGGTGGTAATCTAACTAGATGTGGTATCATATAAACCTTACTAAATAAGAAGAGTTTTGGGATAGACTTGGAGCAAGGATAATAGAAACAGAAACAGAAACCCTCTTTCATATATTTCACAAGTCCACCGAGCACTGAAATCCTTAGAAGTCAGACCATGCAATGAATTTTGGTTAAAGGCATTGATCAAGGAATCAAGTATCTATTTTATTTGGAACGCTCATATTCAACAGTTTGATCCTACGATTAAGGTACCGGGTAGTGTGCAATACATTCCTCGCTAAATCTCTTTGCAAAGAGTGTTCTTTGATTCTCATATTTGTACTCTGTTGCTATCTAAGTTTATTGGCTCTATTGTTGTCACATCTTGTACTGTGACAGGAAAAATATTTGGCTGAAAGCCATGGAACAGATTGGTACACGTGCAAGCCCACCGGTGGAATGAGAAATGATATATGGTTGATTTCCTTGAGGGAAATCT